>VZRV01023440.1:1118807-1358260 GCA_013398115.1 Falcunculus frontatus | reverse complement strand
TTTTTTTTTTTTTTTTTTTTTTTTAATTCTCTCTCAAGTAGTAACAGTAACTTCAGGGAGAAAAATAATAAACCGAATCTAAAGATGTATTAGATTCCACTCAGCTGGATATTTAACCTGAGGCAATTTGTTGGTCTTGTGTTTTTGAACGAGGCTATGACTTGACGTAAGAGTTGAGACTGGCCCATAACATCCCCTTTTTGATACTTTTTTTTTTTTGAACAACTGTCTTGACATATGAAACTAGCAGCTTTTATTCCAGGCAGCATTAATTCCTACCATATCCCATACCAGTGAGACTAAAGACACTGCTCTCTGTTCAGAGAGCATCTAGCATAACTAAGCTCAGAGTCTCATCAGAGACTAGGAATTTTGCTGTTCAAACAGTAAATGTGGAAGCAACAAGTTGACGTGCTGAAAGAGATTAACTCCTTAAGTACTTGGATACATACAAACCTGCTGGAAATAACCACAAAAAAAAAGTAGCTTTTATTCCTTTAATAGAAAATATTTGTATATCTAGAAACTGTTTATCCAGAATCTCTGTGATGAATTGAGCGTGAGACTTTCCTCTTCATTTTCTCATTCCCTTTTCTTTATTTTAATTATGCTAAATTTAAAGGGATTTTAAACCATACTCTTTTATCTGTTCTCTGCATCCTGCTCTTGGCCTTTGAAGTACAGATTTATACTTTTTACCCCCAAAAAATGAGTTATGGGAAGTCTACTTACTCTTTTTAATGAGGAGAATTAAATGAAAAGGCATTTGAAAGGGAACTGAAATTATTTTAATTTTGAAATGGTTACCAAAAATAAATGTTCAATAACTACAGTTTAAAGCAATTAGGAGAAGAGGTAAGTATACTCATGGAATTGATTTGAATGCACCAATTTATTTAGATTAAAATTATGTATTTCCTAAATACTTATTCCTTAAAAAAAACCCAAAAAACAACAAAACCCTTCCCGTACTAGAAAGGCTGAATAAGCAGCTGTGAAAAAACATGGGATTTTTGGTCGTATCCATTTTAGTAAGAAAAACTGTGTCAGTGCATTAGTTCAAATAGTGGCCTTCAGATCTTTTCATTCTTTAACTCTAAGCATCCTCTTGGCTATGCTGACTCTCCTAGTCAATGTTAGGCAAAGAAAACAGAACAGCTCATGTCAATAGTGGTTTTCCTTATGGATCTGGATAGGATCTCTGTTTTGCCTTGTAGATCTAAGTAGCATAAGCAGTGCCTTGTCATTCAGTCCCTGTTTTACTTATGAAGAGGCAATAAATATTCGTGCACTGCCAAAAGCAGATACTGGTCCCCTAATCTCCTGTCATCCTGACTACACAAATGTTAATTCATCCAGTCACCACTCACCAAATCATATAGTTCTCTTTGGAGCAGGATTGGATGGGATCTGAGAGACTTCCAGGAATATCTTCCCGAAAATAGAGTGGAACAAGTTTTGAATTTCTCCCTACCAAAGAATCATCTGTCACTATGCCGGAAGGTTTATACCCACAAATAATCTCATCTTTCATGTGCCATATGATAGGGTATGTATGACTTGCATCAGTTTCATGACATTAAAACACATTCTGCAAACTGAAGCATCACCACTATGCCTCCTACACACCTGTGCACACACACGTGCTGTCACACATACACAAGAAATTTTTATCTGAGGTTCAAAGAGGCCAAGGACCAAGTGCTTAATAGAAAGGGCACATCAGCCTGCTCAAGAAAAGGTGAGGTGTGAGCAGAGTGGATGCATCTCTGAGCATCATTTGGTAGAGGAGTAGGGAATCACTCCTTGAGACTAATGGTTTTAATATGGTAGTTGTAGGCCATGTCCCCTCTTGGGCTTCCTGCTGTCACAGTGGGCAAGGATTCCTGGCAGCAGGTGGACTTATGTCCCTTTTTTTCTGAAAATAAATCTTATTTTATCAAAGCAATCTAAAAATTGTGTGTCAGATGGAAATTAGTCTAATTTACTACTAGTCCAAATTCAAACCACGGTCCTACCATGAATTGCTAAGCGATAAGCACTAAGAATAAACAAGTTCATGAAACTGATTTTTTTTTTTTTTTTCAGTAAGAAGAGAGTTAGATCAGTGCTGGATATTTTTAAAATACTGTCAGGAAGATTATGACCCATTATCAAAGTTCTGAGAATTGAACTTCTCACAGCTTTCCTAATATAGAGCAGAATGTGATATGATATGATCTAATACACCACCAGCTGCTTTATTGTGACAACAAGTAGTTTCCTAAACAGAAGAGCTAAGGAACCCTGGCCTTTAATGAATTTTTGTCTTGATTTCATTTTGAATTCTTAGCTTCTACTACAGTTATAGGGCTTAAACCCGATCTTTGTTAGTCTTATCAGACTTCTTCGCTAGAGAAACTTTGATCAAAAAGTGAAATTTTTGATGCTTATTAATGCACAATCTTTGATTAACTAGTTTCCCATAGATTAGGACAGCTACAGTGTCTCTCTCCTCGGGCTAAATATGTGTTAAGGGGAGATGAAATCTTGTGTTGTTTGCATCAGGAACAGCCTAATTTCCTCAATTCAGTTGTTTGTGAAAAAAATATCTTTTTTTTTCTTCTAAAATTTGTTCAAAACAGGCCAAGAGACTCATAAGTTTTTAGGACAAAATGGATGCTATCCTCTTGTCCTATGTCTTCATTCCTCCCTGTTCACTCATGTAAAAAGCTTGATCCCACAAGGTTCAGTGAGGAAATACAGAAAAAAAGTTCTTCTCAGTCTTCTCTATCTCACGAATCCAAGAAAGTGTGCTTAAGATTTTCAAGAAAAAGGAAGTATGAATAGCATTTATAGACTATTTGTGTTAGACACTTCAGAAAATAGTAAATGTCTTAAATATGATAAACAAGAAAATATTAAGGTACACAAGATAATTTAAATATCTTAAGGGATACTACAAACATGATTGGATGCTTAGACATAAACAGGAGGATCCAGAGATTTGAAAGGTCTCTATGCAGTTGCCCTGTTCAGAGAGGAACTTGGAGATGAAAACACAACCTTGGGAAAGATCAGATATTGTAGTGGAAGGAAGCCTGCAGAAAATTAAAGCAACTTCAGTGAAGTGCTTCAGCTGAAATGCTAAAACGGATTAGCAGAGACCCACAGCCAATACATTCTGATCTGTATCCTACCTAGACTTCATCTTATAAGCCAGTCAGTGTATTTACATCCCTATGTTGTCTTCTAAAAGCTGTCCTAGAACAGAAGTTAAAACAATAAATTAACAGACTCTTAATTATACTTAAACTAGAGAAAAAATGAATGAAGCTAATCATTCTCCGGTCTCCGTGCTATAACCGGTCTCACTGGTGAGCAGCCTTCCTCAAGGCTGTGAAATCCCGTGCACCTCTGTGATACATAACAAGCCTTACTCGCCTTGTGTCTGTTGCCCCAACTCACTGCAGACAAGAATGCTTTGCTCTCCCTCATTCACATTGCTTTCTCAGTGTGCAACACCTATCTAATTTCTGCCTTTCAGACTTTAAGAATCTCCAGACAAACATTTTCTTTCACATCATGAATGGCTGCTGTCCCTCAATGTTTTTGCTTTTCTTTCCATCGGTTTTTACACATTCCTTTTCACCCTCTTCACTTGTGAATTGTTTATATTTTATCTTTCTGTCTTACATTTGTGATTTCTTCTCTGCCTAGCTTTGTACCCTTCATTGTCCATTCTCAGCACTATCAGAAATTTTAAATTCTTAGAATGTGCTTTGCATCATTTTCTTTGCAAAGGAGTTTTCTATACTTGTCTCTATTTTGGGAGATATCCATCTGTTCGATTCTCCTGAGAAACAGGTCAGAACAAAGGAAAAGGCTTTACTAGAACTGATGGGGAACTGAGGATCTGTGACACTTGCTTAGGTTGTTTGGGGTTTTTTTAATTGATGCATCATTCAGAGGTGTTTGGTTCTGCCCACAAAGAGAAGAAGAAATAACAGAAAACTGAGAAGAAGGAATCCCTTTGTTTTCAGATCATAATAATGCACTTCAAATGTGTTAAATAAATTTGTCTAACCAAGTGTCTGTCCCTTGGACAGTCTCTTCAGACTCCATTAACAGATGTAGGTACTCTTAGCCAGTTTTGGAAAAGTGAGATTAAAAGAACTGAGACAAGTGAAGAGCAAGAAGAGAAGGACAAAAACAATATGATTCGTACAGTGCTAAACTACTTGCAAACCAAAAATCAGTTTTAGCACTACTGATAAAATAGTCAAGAATACGTGTGGAAAAAATAATAAAAATCATTAAGACACACAAAATAAGAAGGTGTCTTATCCAGACACTTTGACAAAGTTCACATTAAGAATTATAGCACCTGTCTTGCCATCATGTTTCTAGGATTCTTCCTTTATCTTCTTGGGTGCACTATACTAAACTCTAAAGGCATTATCAAACTACATCAAACATCATCTCTGTGAAGTACTATTGCAGACCTAGAGAGGCAGAGAGATAAGACACAGCACAGAACACAGTTTTCCTGGTGCTTCAAGTTCCTGATAGACACACATTTCTTCCCTCTCTTTCTTGAATGATCCTAATCAACATCACCATGTTATTTTATTTCTTTAAGACTGGGGACCAGGCTGAGGGCAGTGAGGTTGCCATAAACTTGGATAAACTAATGGCAGAGGTAGGCAGTCAGGTTATAGAGCTGGGTGTTAAGACTAAGAACTGAACATACTGCGATAAGTATTCATATTCTGAATAGAAACTGTCTACAAGTATAAATGTGGCTGTACATTACATAGATGCATTCAATTTGTGTTTACAATTTCTACATTTGGTATTAACGTCTAACTGTGGCCAGACAGTTCGAGGGACATCCAACCACTTGTCCCATGCACCATGTGTGTTCTGCATCCCTTTTCTGAGTTCTGCATTATCACCATTATCCCACTGACAGCATGGGTGAGAGCTGGGCTGCAAAAAGGCTGATGCTGTCTGTATGAGGTGCTGTCACACTAGTGATCACATCCTGTAATCTTATTATCTTCACCATCTCAGCAGTGACTCCATACTGAGACAAAGCTCAGAACTGCTACACTGGTTCTCTTCTAAGTACCTTGCCTACAGAAATAGCAGAAAGGGGAGATTATAGCTCACACCATTCAATTTTTGCTAATGGCAAAAGGATAAAAATTATGCTGATTAATCTAACAAACCTCAACATTCTTACAACTTCAGTTAATGAAAAATTAAATTCATGTGAAATTAAATAAATATAATCAAAATGAAGACCAATATTTTTAGTTTTAAACATAGAATCATACTCAAACATCAGTACTCTGAGTCTGCTACCTCTAGGGTTGTTCTTATTAGAGAAAAATGGTTCATAGTGACACAAAGCAAGTGGCAGGTAACATGATAATGAACATTGCCACACGTTGCTTTCTAACAAAATTCAAAAGACAAATTAGGCACCTTATACTGGAATACACAAAACAGAAACAAGAAGTTATTCTATAAATTCATAGGTCAGAAAGGAAAGGTCAAGGAGAGTGTAGCCCTCTAATAAACAAGAAGCGAGAAATGGTGACATATCTGGAGAATTCTGGGGTACTCATCAAGTTCTTTGCCTCAGTCTTCACTGGTAGTCATGCTTCCCACATCTCTCAAGTTCCTGAAACTCCAGGTGGGCACTCAGAGAGCAAATTGCCACCCACTGTAAGGAAAGAGCAGATTTTAGACAATCTGATTAAACTGAACAATCATAGGTCTATGGGGTCTGATGACACACATCCCAGGGTCCTGAGGGAGCTGGCTGATGTAGTTGCCAAGCCACACTCTATCATATTTGAAAAGTCATAGTGGTCAGGTGAAGTCATTAACTTGAAAAATTGTAACATATCTCTTTTTAAAAAAAGGGGAGGAAGGAAGATCCAGGGAACTACAAACTGGTGAGCCTCAGCTCTGTGCCTGGGAAGATCACGGAGCCGATCCTTATCGAAGCAAGGTTAAGGCACATATATGCAAGACAAGAAGATGACCCAAGAAAGTCAATGTGGCTTTGCTAAGGGAAAACTGTGCCTGACCAAGCAGGTGGCCTTCTACAACAGAGTGACAAAGGAAGATCAATGGATGTCATCGACCTAGACTTCTTTAAGACCTTTGACACAGTCACAAACAGGAGTGGACTAACAAGCGGATAAGAAATTGGCTGGATGCACGCATCCAGACAGACCTGGTCAATGCCTGTATGTCCAGGTGGAGGCAGATGATGAGTGGTGTCTCTCAGGGCTCTGTCTTCAGACTGGTGCTCTTCAATACCTTCATCAATGACACAGAAAGTGAGATCGAGTGCACCCTCAGCAGGTTTGGAGATGACACCATGCTGAGTAGTGCGGTTGACACAACAGAAGGAACGGATGCCATCCAGGGGGACTGGATGAGAAGGATGCCCACGGGACTCTCATGAGGTTCAACAAGGGCGCCTGGGTCAGGGCAACCCCAGACATGAGTACAGGCTGAGAGAAGTCATTGAGAGCAGTCCTGCAGGGAAGGACTTAGGCATTCTCGTGGATGAAAAGCTGGACATGAGCCAACAGTGTGCATTTGCAACCTAGAGAACATCCAAATTAGCATGGCCAGCAAGGTGAGAGAGATGATTCTGCCCCTCTGCTCTGAAAGAGTAGACCCTCATGAGATCCCACCTGGAGTACTGCTTCCAGATCCGGCATCCTCAACACAAGAAAGATGTGGACCTATTAAATTGGGTTCAGGAGAGGGCCACAAAGACGATCAGAGGATGTCTCTTGTGAAGACACGCTGAGAGAGTTGGGGTTGTTCAGCCTGCAGAAGGCTCAGGGGAGACCTCATTGAGACCTTTTGGTACTTAAAGGGAGTTTACAAAAAAGAGGAAGAGCATCTTTTTACGAGAGCATGAAATGATATAACAGGGTAAAAGAGTTTTAAACTGAGAGGAGAGATTTAGATATTAGGAAGAAATTCTTTACTGTGAGGGTGATGAGTCACTGGAACAGGTTGCCCAGCGAAGTTGGGGATGGCCTATCCGTGGAAGTGTTTAGGGACAGGCTGGATGGAGCTATGAGCAACCTGGTCTAGGGGAAGGCAGCCCTGCCCATGACAGGGGAGTTGGAACACATGACTTTTAAGATCCCTTCCTACCCAAACCATTCTATGAATCTATGAAAATCCATGACCTGTAAACACAGACTTAGAAAACTTACTGGTTTTAAACAACATGAGAAGTGCATATTCAAATCAAAACCATTTTCTGGAGTGTCAGTGGACAAGAAAGGGTCTGGAGAACACCCCTGTCTACTCATAATTTGCATTTTGGAATACTTGCTTTGGTCATGCTATTTAAAACCAAGTAGATGGAAGAAAAAGACAAACAAAATGTAGATGAAAGAGGCAGTCACGGTAACTCCTCTTTTCTACAGAAAAGAAGTTAAAAATTTGTGAGACCTGTTGTGTACCCTTTTTGGCTTGGTAGAGTACACACTGGTATCTTTTGCCTTTCCACGAGTTCACAGATTGCTTGCAGTGAGGAAATTAATTTTATGCTCTGATTATTGAAGCTGTTCTACAAAGAGGGAGTAACAGTCTTCAGCCTGTTATTAGTGCACTAAGCTGGGAGGAGAGTCATGGGTTCTAATCCTTGCTCCTTTAACTGGGTCTGTATTTTAACCTATGTGTATTTAAAGCAGAAGGTACAACTGCAGACAGTGCTGGGATTTGTAGCATTCACACTGAGAGTATGAAATCTCTAAAAAAACACCCTTAATTATAAGAAGGCTTCTGAATACCGGGAGACTGCAACAAGGGTTAAGTTCTGTTCTCCTTATTATGCCATTTAACTGGGTGAAGACAAACAAAGAAAGAGTATAAAAACTATAATCATCCACTAAATTCTGAAGCAGAATAAAAACAATGTATTTCAGAGAGATAATGGGTTCATCATTTTCAATACTAGATGTTTAATGCTTCACCCACCTCCTTTGGGGTTTTGTTCTGGCAGATATGTCATTGGATATAATTAGACATTAGAAAGAGCTGTCTACCACTCCTAGGTCAAATCTTGAAACTTTATTGTCAGACCAATACAATACATTTATTTTTAAGAAATGGGCTGGAAAATTTCTGCTCCTAGTCCTGTGGCTCTCATTTTCTCTCTCTCTCTCACAGAATTAGAATTAGAATCAGAATTAGAATCCTAGTTTTGTGGGTCTCATTTTTCTCTCTTAGAACTAGAATTTGTCTAAGAAATGTTGACATAATCATGAATAATTCCCACTGGAAGAAGTACTGACACTCATTATGGTTTTCTATTCTGAGACTACTTCCTTTTTCTTTTTAATGTTAAACAGCTGTACTTCTTTTGTCCTGAGAAAGGCTGATTTGATTGGCGTATTCAAGAAAGGGTCACCAATAATTGCTCATAGAAGCCCTACCTCTCACAAATGAGTGCTACCTGAGAGATTTCTATGTTATGTAAACATGCAGCATGACATTGAATCTTATTTGTGATTGGATATTGCCAACTGTTATGAAACTTCTTTCTAATTTTTTTTTTAATAATGTCCCAGAGGTTGCATTTTCATAAGTTCACTGGTGATGAATTTTGACAGATTTGTGAATGCCAAGGACTCAGATTCCTTTTTTGTTAAAGGGAGACTCTAAGGCTTGAGGGGCTCAGAAATCAACCCGTGCAAAAGAAGGATGAGGAGTAGGAGAAACAGTAGCTCATGCTACAACATGGAAGAAAACCCATGTAGCCGGAGCAACACAGCTTCTTTCTGTTCATGCAGCTTTTCCTATCAGCAAACAGTGTATTCATTAAAAATCAGTGTTAACTTTGATATGCATTTGTTTTTCTCCTCAATGTGCACAGGAAAAACTATTAGCAGTTTGGGTAACAGCCAAAGGACAGACAAATAAGAATAATAATCAAATCGTTCTAATTTCAATGAATACAGAATGTTTCTACAGTACAGAAAATTTGGAGTTAAATTTCCAGAAAGCTTCAGAATCATAGAATCATAGCATGGCCTGTTGGTCACCCTTCTTTTTGATGCAACCCAGGATACGGTTGGCTTTCAGGGTTGCAAGTGCCCATTGCCATCTCATGTTGTCTCTTCAGCCAACACCCACAAGTCCTGCTCAGTGCTATTCTCAATTCATTCTCCACCCTTCCTACACTAGTAATTGGGATTTCCCTGACCTAGATACAGGACTCTGCACTTGGACTCCTTGAACTTTATAAGGATTGCACAGGCCCATCTCTCAAGCCTGTGTTGACTGCACACCAGAGCTTGGTGTCATCAAGTAGTGACAGGGTCGGTAGGTGTCTCTGATTTAGATATCTAAAATTAACTAAGATCAGTCTTAAATTAATATTACTGCTGAGAATGAGTAACAGTTTGGGATATCCATCTACCTGTCACCACAGCTGTCTAGCCAAACCCAGAATTAGGTCAGAAAAACCAGAAAACATTACCAGAAAGAGAATATTCAAAGACAGGCAATAAAGCAGGAGATGTCACTTTGTAATGTGGTAGATGTAAAGAATGACACCAGGTTATAACCATTAGTGCTGACCTACCCATAGGTACCTTACACTGCTGAGTATGTCACTGCAAACTGCTGCTACTCATAGAATCAAACTGCTAACAACACCCAATCCAGCAAATCAAGACCAGTGGATGAAAGGAGTTTCTGTCCTTTATTTTTTCCTGAAACATCTCTGATGCTTCTTCCTTTATTTTACATGTGTTTTCTCCAGGTAAAACCATGGATCAACAATCCTCCATTGTCTCTGAAAATCTGTTGATTTAAAAACTGGGTATGGAAAGGATAATATCATAAGGGACTTCTTTGCCAAAATTGTTAACTTCTCTAAAAATGACAAGATAAAAAATACTCCAAGGGGCTGTACCAGCATCATGAAACTAACTATTATATGTTATCGTTACTCAGGGAAAAGAGAACAGAACAATGTTCCAGTGACATATAGTAGCAGAAGAGCAAACAAAGAGATGTGTGATGATACCACAAACCATGATGTTAAACTCACTCAACAGTTCTTTCTGAACTGCAAGTGGGACAGCCCAAAGCAGTTAGCATCACGTCAATCAAACCTTTATTATTCACATTTTCACTCTAAAAGTGTCACCTGCTTTATCTTCTTTCAGGAAATAATAATTTTTCATAATACAACAAAGAGAAAATGAGATTCACTGCATGCCATAAGTTTTAAGCTTAATAGAAATAATAGGAATGGAACAATTACAGTTTTCAGTAGTGCAAAAGGATTGTTTCAGCCTACCTGGAGGTGACGAATGGCAAACTTTCCTTAAAATAATCAATGATGGATTTCAAATTAAATCCATCAGCCATGAAAATCTTAAGTCATTCACCATGGAGTATATGATATATCAGGTGTCAGCAGAGGGAAAGAGAGATCTCATACAACAGAAGGGCTGCAAGTATCTCTGTCTTGCACTGGTATGAGACAGTCTTGCTGTCTTCCCTGTCCATTTCTTCCTTGCTTCATGATGCTGCACAGAAGCACATTAGGAGGAGTCATGCCAGCATTGCTGACCATCCAGGCATCACTGTGGTCATCTCAACCAACTGACTGTCCACTGCTGGTTATCATGGCTATTAGGTTGTTATGAAATGTGACACAAAGGCACTAACAAGACTTTTCTTCTAAAGAAAGAGGCAGCCTTGGTTACATTTAGGCAATCTTTTCAGTCTGTTGTACATGCTTTGAGAAGACACCCAATGTTTAATCCCCCAGAGAGCTAGAAGGAAGAATAACAAACTTTTGATGTCATCATCTGGCATATTTGTTTCGATTCCCTCTACAGTTAATGAAGAGAAAGAAACACTTCTGTGGCATGATTCATGTGTTCTATTTTGGTTCACTTTAGGTTAGGATGAGATGAATCCCATCCTAGAAATGCTGACATTATTCTACTGATCATCTAGAGAATCTACCATGATTAGTTCAGAAGCTGACTCTGCACTAGGGATAACTAAAGCTAATTGAACCTAAATTTTTTTATCTTTTCCAAATCCCATTCCGGTGGTACTCTGTACTGTTAGGCACATGCAAAGGCATGGACTCAGTGTCTGCTCAGTGTCAAAGATAATAAAACCATGTATATATAAAATTTACATGTCACAAGTCCCAGACCATGAGTGACCACAAGTTTCCTGATTCTGGTTTCGGGGTTCTATTTTCTACCGAAGTTCTATTTAATGAGTCAGTCGCTGACTTTTCTTCCAGATCTGGAATGCCATGACTGTCCTGCCATAGTCAAAATCCTAAGAGAAAGTCTTCAAAGGATGCAAATGTTCTAATCTTTGTGGAGTACAAATGTTAAAGTAACTTCAAATCAATCAACTCACAACTGAAGGTAAAGCAGTGCTGAATAAATGAGAGAAACAGTACAGCACCTGATCGCTGAGCCTTCAGCTAACAAGAATAACAGGAGACTATGGCTTATCCCTGTCACAAGCCTCTGTAAAAGAGAAAAGGATCTGACACATACTTATTAGTTTTTTACAGCAAACCAGAGGAGAATTGGAAGTAAGGGCTCTAATCCAAGTGCCAAATGTAATCTTACATTACACTGTAAGTCAAATCCCCATTCTATATATATTGTACAAGACTGTCTGCTGGAAAAACAGCTTGTGTAGCAGAAGGAAAAGGTAGTGACAGGCTACTTAGACGATGTTATTTAGCATAATCTCACTGTTTCTCTAGCATTACTTAATGCCCACAAAGAAGAGATTTTAAACCTAACTGATCTGTTTCTGTTAATTTAATTTTAACAACAAAAGCTCAGGATCATTTTTAATGCATTTAGAAAAATATACTCAGACTGACACTTATAAAGAAGATGGAGTGTGAAGCACATATCTTTGGATCTCTTTTCTTCACCTGAGAACAAGAATACTGGCAAAGATGTAGCTTCTCCACAAAGCCAGGAAATTTTCAGACCTAGTATGTCAATGAGCACTTCATCTTTTGTCACGCTAGACAAGCTTGCTTGACCATGTTGAGAATTCTTCCCTGTTATTGTGTATTTTTCACAGCACTTCAAAGGAATTCATCACTTTCCAATTTTTTTCTCAGTTAGAGATGACTCTGGACAGCTAATTACAATACGTCACACTATGTCAATGATCCTTTGACTCCTAGTTTAGAGTAGAATAAAAGATGATGGTATATCACGAAGGTCTCGTAGATAACACAGTCAACATGTCCTTTAAGAATTTTCTATTTCAGCAGGTTTTACTTCTCTATCCTGAACTAATGAAACAAAAAAGGGGTGTGAGGAGGAGGGTTGAAGTTTTCTGCTGGAGTTTGTTGTTGGGTTTTTTCATTTTATTATAAATGGCAAAGTCCAATCCACACATGGATAAGAGTTAAAGTAGCTGTAGTTCTAGAAACGAGATATAATTCCTGTTTTTGATGAGTCATAATTTGCAAGGGAATAGGGTGTTTGTAGCTGAAATGGACTAGCTCTTGAATTTATCCCATAGGCCATTTAATTTACAGCTTTCATCCTTTTTACAAACCTGAAGAAAAGTGATCTGACCTCTAAAAAGCACAGTTTCAGAACATCCCATAAGACAGCAGGAAGGAATGCAGATTAAGAATGCAGTTCCAGCACCTTGCTCTTTAAAATGCTTTTAAAGCCTGTCTTATTCATTCATCTTTTAACAAAGATGAATGCACATGACAGGTTTTATACTAGTCGGCCTGGTAAGGCAAAAATAATGTTAAATCAATGCCAAAGTGATCAGGGATGAGACCAGGATCAAAGTTCTGATCAGCCCACGATGGATTACTCTGTCTTAAATACTACAAAGAAATTATTTTTTAAAAATAAAATAGTTAAAAAAACATAAATGTGTCCCTGAATCAGATAATGTGTCTCACCACAGCCGTTAAGCAAATTTTACTCACCAATGAAATGACACCTGGAGAGAAAAAAAGCTAAACATAAACATAGTGGAGGACATGACCACTGTGGAATTAAAACAGAATTAATGTTCTTTAATGCAAAACGGTACCTAAAGAGTTCAGATACCCATGAGAAAGACAATGAAGAGGATGGAGGGAGGGGAGAGGAACAAACAATATGATGAACATGTATAGCTGCTAAGTGCCAACCTTTAAAGTCCTGTGAGTGTCTTACGCTTATTACAAAATATTCGTGGAAATAGCAGCATGGAGATTTTCAGCAAGTTCTTTATGCTTTAAATCTCCCATTGATTTCAATTGTCTTTCAACACCTTACAGTAGCCGGGCAACCATCCCCAGTGGATCTTTCATGTCCATTTGAGAAAATAGCAAAATAAAGTTTTCAGAGAAAACGTGTGTTTTCCATTAACTTTGACACTGATGGCTCATGTACGAGGATTTCTTCTTCCTGCCTTGTATGAGGAAGCCAGTACACGAAACACAACTGGTTTTTTATGTAGTATGTAAATGCAACTGAATGCGTAGGGTTTCTGTGAGCATGAAAATGTCTTCACATTTTTTAAATATTCCCTGCACTTATGAGCAATTTGTCACCAGCAGTGAAGGATTCAATCACCAAGAGAGAACAGAGCTGGTCCTCAGATCCCACATTCTGAAGCTGATGAAGCTACAAAAATGCATAAAGACAAGGAAGTTACTGAGTTGTAGATCTCCCTTTGCATCAGCAGAACTTTTGCCCTCAAGTACTCAGAAACAGTGTGTTAGCATATACAAATATTTATATACTTGTGTAAGTCCAGATATATATCCTCTGACTGACCTTTTTCTCCTTTGTCAGTCTAGTGTCTCCTTCTGAGTGCTTGAATTTCATGAATCAAAGAAGAACAGAATTGTTAAGCTGGAAAAGCCCTCTAACATCATCCAGTCCAACCTTAAACATAACACTGTCAAGTCTACCACAAAGCCATGTCCCCTAAATCTACATGTCTTTTAAATAAATACCTCCGGTAATAGCAGCTCCACCACTTCCCTGGGTAGCCTGTTACAGTGCTTGACAACCCTTCTGGGGAAGAAATTTTTCCTGATAAAATCTAAATCTCCCCTGGAGAAGCTTGTGGCCATTTCCTCTTATCCTGTGGCTTGTTAGCTGGGAGAAGAGACCAACTCCCACCTCATACATGTTTTCTTTTCCTTTTTAGAGAACCTTGCATGTGTTGTTCTCTCACTAATAATCATAGACATCCTGTTGCAACCAGCAATCTGTCCAGGAGTCATTGGCAAAGACAGGCCACATAGTTTTAAAAATTATAGACAGTGTTGTAGAATATCTCCTGGTACTGGGAGACTATAATTTATCAACTTTTTTTTTTTTTTAAATAAGACCCTGGCACAATTCTGGACTGGGATCCTGCTGTCACTCTGCCAAATAAATCCTGAATGTGGATTGACATTTAACATGTTCTGAGAACCGTTCCCAGCAGACAGGCTGCATTCATTCTCCCTTCTGCAAGCTAAGACTGGCAACAGCAGGTGCCATTTCTTTCCAGCTGATCTCAGGGCCTAGGAAAGCTCCCAGTCATGTTTAAGTTGTATTGATATGGTCAGTACATCCTGCAGCTGATGCATGTGCAGTGCTTGTTACGGTTACATTAATTTTAACTGGTAGGACAATTAACTGATTATTCCAAATTGACTTGGGATACAATCAGAATATTGAAATGCTTACAGAATACTTTGAAATAAGATTTATATGGATTTTAAAATGTGCCATTTCAAAACTGTGTTAATCATTAGCAGAGTCAAAAAGAAAACTTAGATTCATACAGTTACCCACTGTACCCACCACCTACAGGCCTTATCTTTATATGTTATATCAACAGGAGAACAATGAATAATCATATTCCTTGCACCATTTACCTGAATAAGACTTGCATAAATTCTTGTAATATCACTGAAGGTGATCGTCAAGTATCAGAGATTCTCACATTTTTTAGATTCGTCAGTACCAATACCTAAGGAATATTAAACACCCAAACCTTTGAACTACAATTACCCTTATTAAATAAAATCCTTATCAGCTGCATTGTTACTGCAAAAGAAATTACAAACACCAAAACATACCTGATTTCTGCAAAATTAGTATTAATCAAGAAGTTTTAACTTTATCAACTGCACAAATGAAAAGGCATTTTCCATTACTCATTACCAAAAGCTCAGTGGGGTAAAGAAGAAAAATCTTAAGCCTCCAGAGCTGTGCTGATGTATTATTTCTCCAGCTCCACAGTACTTTTGAAATAACTTACATTCCAAATCAAAGAACATACGTTTTAAAGGTGATTTACTCAATAAAACTAACATCTGCCTGACTTTTTCATGTCAACATATTTTGTCTTAAAGTATTAATTGGTAAGCTTGTGAAAGAAGCTCTTTTTTAGGTAATGGTTGTAGTGCTGTTGGAATCAATTAAAACAATATTTTTTAAAGGAAAACGTGAGCACTTATTGTAGGAGCAATGACCAATATTTGATCAAAATTATGTAGAGTGCAGTTAATGATTCAATTAATTTTTATAAAAAGCAGGAATCAAAAGAAAAAAATCTTCTTGTGTGAGAAGAAGACTTCAGCCTTACAGGTGAAGCAAAAAAAATTTAAGCCAAATATTTGAGCTGATTCTCATTTCATATGACTTCTGCCAGACTAAAGATCTTCAAAAACATAGCATTAAATTTGTGACTCCTGGTCTTAGAGCATTTTTAAAGGCACATTACAGCAATGAATGTTTTTAAACCAAAATATAAAATAAGACTTCCAAATCACACTACAGTTCAGAAAGTTTTATGCCAGACTATTGTCTTACCTATTTTGAGTGCATATTTTACTTGCATGCCATGAATGTAATATGACAAAAGGCAAGTTATAAAATGACTTTTTCTATGTCACAGAATACTTAACAGAATACCTTGACATTACTAGATGATTATGCAGCAAAATCCATATTCCATGCCACATCTAGAGCACAGGAGTGTAAAATAAGTCTCGCTAATACGTATATCATACTCCTTCTTGGTGTTTTGTATATCTACCCCATGTCTTCTTGAAAATAGTTTTTGCATTTGATATTTAAACATAGAAGCTGGACAAAGAATACAATAGCTCAGAAATTTTGGTTTCCATCAACCATAAATGATTATTCACTAGTAAGAAAAAAAAAAATCCCATTGCTCTTCCTAGAATCTTCTGAAACTTCCCAATAGGCATAGATCTTCAGAAAAGAAAAAGGCATTACTACTTTACATTACTACTCACAAATATCTTCTATAATTTTAACACTGACAGGTTGTGTAAAGCTGCCTGGAGAATCAGTGGTGGAGCCCTGACTAATCTTCTGTGGTGTCTCTGCCTTCCAAATTGGCCCTAGGTTCCATGGCCAATTTGGAAAAGAGTAAATGTCCTTCAACATTTCAGTCAAAAATTGTGTTGGTATTTATCCCACTACCACAGAAGAGAAGAAGATAAAATTTGCCCACAATTCATTACATAATAACTAATCTCTTGTCTATCCACAGAAGGAATTGGTAGCTGCAAAATCAGTGTGCTAAAAATAAATTGGATATTTATGTTAGTAGTGAAATACAGGTTATTACTAAAAAAAGATGCATTGCCAAAGGTGCTAACCTCAAGTACCTTCCAAGCTTCAGAAATGGGCAACTTTTGTGCCTCAGGCATTGGACCAAAGCCAAATGACAGCAGAGTATGAGTGTTTTTGAGTAAGCACAACATTCCTGAATGCAGGAAGAAAAGGTAAGGAAAATAAAGCCAGAAAGAGGTTCCTCTCATTTTGGAAAGGATCTCACTAAGTGGTACCAAAAAAAAAAAAAAGACGATTCAATGTGTCCCATACAGCTAAGCTTTTAGAGTTTCTCATCATGGCAAAAAACAATAAAGAAAATCCTTACAATTTGGACAAAATGTCATGACAAGTGTGTCCATGGTAACTTTTCACAGGGACAAAAATAAGCACTCACTCAAGAAAAGTCAAATCATGGGATCTGTGACTTATCCTAAGACTATGCTAACCTTGATTTGGTAAGTCACTGCAAAAATAATCATTATACCTCCAGTTTTAGTAGCTCTTCTGGCTTGTTTTACAAAGGTTAATAATGCTTTCCACATGACACTAGCTTTCTGATAGAACAAATTTAACACAAATTACTATCCAGGAAAAGAAGCTACTTTAGGACTTTATTTAGAGGTACTCTCTCAAAACCGTGAAAGAATTCCAGTCTCCAAATACCCCTTTACATCTTTGATACTAACCTACTTCCTTCATCTCCTGAGCCAACATTAAAAGAATGAAACTGAGTATAATGTCCTGTGCCATACTGCTTAGCTGGTGACAAGCAAAATGCGTCAGTCTTTTATTCTGGCCCTAGATGTTGCTGTCAGGTTGGGGGAGGATGGAACTTGATGGTCTTCAAGGTCCCTTCCAAACCAAGCCATTATGTGATTGTATGAATGAAGAAGTAAGAAGTACAATCATTCATGGCAACTCTTTGTAAGATTACTTCCACTTCACCTCTGTCCATTCTCTTCTCTCTTCCTGGCTTTTTCTTCATGTGTTCTTCCATTTTCTTCTAGCTGTTTTCCATCCGGACTCAGTTTTATCAGTAACATTAACCTACCCCATTGTTTATTTTTTTTTCCCCCATGAGATGATGAGTATTTATTATGATTCCCAGTAAGGCAGAAGAGAATCCATGATTTCGTCTCCGCTAGGTAGGATTTCTTCACAAAGCTTTATCTGCCTGAAAATTAAGTAGCTGTTTTCAGGGAAGGAGTGTTGAGCATTCATATTTCATACTTTTTTTTCATATTCAGGAAGTAAGAGTGTAGAAAAATGTTACGTGTATATCTTTATCTCTATCTATATATTTGTACACAATCACTTGTCTGAGTGATTGCTATACAATCATGATAAAACAGTGAGTGTTTGGCCACAATACGCTGTGCTGATTTAAAGGACATACAAGTCACAGACCTAAGACACAGCAGACTAGGAAAAGTAGTCAGAAATAGGAGCTTCCTTTTGAAAAATGGAACTTCCATCCAGTAAAAAATGTTCAGATTCTGAAATAAAGTCATAGCCAAAGAGAGGACAAAACATTGAAATATCTTTGGAGTTAGTGGGTCAAATATATTTATTTTTTAAAACTTTCATTTCAATTCTATCCTTAATTCTCTTTAGGTAAAGTGAAGTCTCTGCATTACAAAAAAATAAAAGCTGACATCATTCCTTGCCCATCAATCGACCTTCAAAGTGACTCCTTTTGTCCATGAGCTCTGCTGGAATTTCCAGCAGTATTACACTGTTTTATTACCAGTCCATAGCAGCTCACTTTTTTTGGTACTCATCTCAGTTCTTCTGCTTCAGAAAATTCAATGCAAAAATACTCACTGGCACTAGAGGTTGCAAACTCAGAAGAAGTGTTTATTTTTTTGGAGTCTTTTGCCCAGTCATAATTCATAAAGTTCTCAAGGTGGGACTTATTGATATATGACATATCCAGAAAAAAAAAGAAATTAAAATAAAGTTAGCTTTAGAAAAATAATTCTTTGTCTCTTTGAAATATAATTCTTAATTTAACTGAAATTAAGCACTTTGACACCTTAATGAAATTCTTTCAAAAATCAGAATGTGTTCTCATGAATTTTTGATTTTTTCAATTAAGTAATTCGTAAAATGCACACTGGATCAAGACCTCTGGCTTTGTACTCTTCCTTGGGCAAAGACAACTGCAGGTAATCATAGAATCATAAAATGGCTTGTGTTGGAAGGAATTTTAAAGATCATCTAGTTCCAAAAGTCAGGGACACCCTCTACTAGACCGGGTTACTCAAAGCCCCATACAACCTGGCCTCGAACACAGGGATGGGGCATCCACAGCTTCTCCGGGCAACATGTTCCAGTGCCTCAGCATTCTCACAGTAAAGAATTTCTTCCTAATTTCTAATCTAAAACCCATCCTCTTTCAGTTTGAAGCCATTTTCCCCTGTCTTACCATTATGTGCCCTTGTCAAAAGTCCCTCCCCAGCTCTCTTGTAATCTCTTTAGGTACTGGAAGGTGCTGCAAGGTCTCCAGGGAGTCTTCTTTCCTCAATGCTAAACAACCCCAATTCTCCCAGCCTGTCCTCACAGAAGAGATGCTCCAACCCTGTGATCATAAATAATGAAAATTCCAAACATTTTTGCTGGATGAAATTGAAAAATTGGGAAGAAGATTTCTTGATTTGAAAGGTTAATTACAAACATCATCATCTTGTACAGATAAAACACTATTAAACACATGCAAGAAAAAACATAATATTTCTGTAAAAAACTTTGTAAGATGAAATAGTTATTCAATTTCCCTAGTATAACAGTAAAATTCCTTCTGAGGTCTGGAGGAAGGCCTCCTTATGCACCTAGGAGTCCATGAAAGTCAAGAAAAGTTCCCTATCAAAGGAGTTTGAAAATAAAAATACAAAGCTGTGTGTCAAGCCGTAGCTCCCCAGCTTCTGCAGCTTCTCTACAGTAGGGCACACTGTACAGCAACACTGCCCTGCAGCAAGAGATCATAACAACCCCGAGGTCTCTGAGGAGATGTTAAAGCTCTCCATGTTAAAGCTTCCAATGGAAATGTGGCTATTTTGGAGGTGAAAGGTAAAATAAAAAAGTTAAATAAATATTCCAGCTCTGGTGGACTGCCCAGTCTTAATAAAAGATCCATATAAAGGAAAGACTGCTGGCTAGCTCACCAAACTCTGCCAATTAACAGCCTGAAGGTAAGAATCGGTCATGACTTGGCTCACTTAGAGATAGATGGAAATGAGCGAGCAGCACAGCTGAAGGGTTTTGTTAGACCTGGTGTACTAGTCACGGATTAATAATTTAATTTCCTTCTGGCTTTTTGTCTCCAAGGAACAGATGAGCTTTGACACTACTCCTTTACCAGAATTGCAAAACTCCCAGCCCTAGGAGAAGCAGGAGTCAAGAGCTCCTCAGGTTCTCACTCACTTGAATAGTTTCTTACCCATAATGTATTTTTCAGCAGGAAGGTATAAAGTTACTGTCATCTAATGCTATTAAGTCATTTACACAATTAAAAAGTAATTATGAACGAGTATTGTTGGATTAGATGAAAATACCCTGTATCACTTGTCATGAATAATACACCATAGCCTTGTTACGTATGGAGTTTTGAAAGGTGAAATAAAATGCAATCATTTATGTAATTAAATATAGACAGGAACACAAAACCAGAGTGGAGGTGCCTACAGTTTGTGATAGGCAGTTTGTATGTCAGCAGACAGAATGAATTTAAGATGAGTTTAATTACCAATTTTTGGAAATTCTCAATTGCTTTTCATAGAAATTATTAGCACATCATACCCTACTAAATAGTATTTATTAATGTAATTTAAAAACCTACTGTATTAAATATAACTTAAGCATCCCCTGTAAAACTCAGCTATTAACTGACTACACATTTGGCACTAGGAAAAAAAGAAAAAAGAAAGGTTTTTACATTAATTGCAGTGCTTTGATTAAGAGTATTTAGAATTAAGGTAGTTGTTCTTCAGTCTCCACATACAGAAGCCTTTGAATTTAAAAAATCCTATGATGATTAGACTCCTTGCCTGCTCTGGAATGGCTGAAGAGCCAAGATTGACAGCTCAAGCTTCCAGAGGAAACATCTAGGGCTACAGAGTAGAAGGAAAGCACAAAGTATTTGTAAACACACATCAAGCCAGTACTTTAGCTGAGAAGAACACAGAGGGACAATGGGGTAGAAAAGCAATTTGGAAAATCACCTACTTGGAAGTAGAAGTTGATGTATCAAAAGCTGCATGAAAGGGAATTTTTAAAAAAGCAGGTATTCAAAATTCTGCCTTGGAGTCCACAATGTATCACGATGCTCCTTTGGCTTGCAGAACTCTCCAGGCTTGCATCAGACGTCTCACACTAGGGAGGCTGCTAATCTCAGAAATATGTCCCTTTTCAGTTCTGGAATCTCACCTACGTCCTCCCAGGTTGGCCCAAGGTCAGGCTTCTGGGATCTGCCAAATTTTCAGCTGGGATGCGGATCGGTTGCAGGGGCCTGTCAGACAGCATAATGGTTTCCTGATGTGATCTGCAGCATGTTTCTACTCTGCAGTGTGACCACCGTTCTAACAGAACTCATTTTAAACAACATAGCCCACAGAAAACTCTGCAAGACCTATAACTCCGGTAAGGATGGTGCTGTGCCTAAAACAGGAAGTACACTGAAGCAGATTGATGAGATCCATCAGTTGCATCAACTCTTCCTTCTTCACTAAGCCCTACAGGTATTAATGGTACCAGCCCCTGCTCTCCTGTCACCTAGACTAGTCCGGGAAGCCAGCTGAGGAGGTTGGTTTCATCAGATACTCAATGTCTACTGCATGAGGAGCCACAGACTCTCAGGACAAAAATGATCTCATTCTCAGAAAATCTAGCATTAACACTTAAATTAAATAATGACTTATTCATTTATGTGAAATTTATTATATTGTATTTGAGATATAAGCACTAAATTTACTTAAGTAATGTTTTATTAATTTTAAAAAATTACTTGAAAGAGTAACAAATTCGACTTGCTACTTAAATAATTTAATTCTTTAACTGAGTAATTGTTTTACTGTACATTTCAAAAAGTATAAGAAACTTACAGTTGTTTCATGCTGTGCAATAGCTTTTAAATTTTTTAAAAAACCACCTGTGGTTCAGAAATGTTTAAATGTTAAATTTTAAAGTCAGCTGTCATGAACTCCTCAAAGCAGAGAGTTATAACATATATATAAAAATACATATTAGTCCGTAAACCTCAAATTTTAATCATTGTTCAAGTATCAAATATTATTTTGTATAATATCCTAATATTTAAGTTGCTGTTCATTTTACCACAGATGATAAAAACTAACATGGAGACGTCAAGTAATATCCTTACTTTGGAAAAACAGAGAGTGGAACTCTTAACTCTATATTCAGTCCAACTCTTTATCGGTTGAACCCACTGATCTCAGAGGTCTTTTCCAAGTTAATTGATTCTGTGATTTTGTGAAGTGAGAAGATGTGAGAGCATCAGCCCTAAGAACACACAGGATTGAAGGTTGCCTACAGGCAAGAACAAAGCAAAAAGCTAGAAACTTTATCTTCTTTCCGTGGGAAAGCTTGGTGCCTTGAATGTCATTTGGAGAACACTTCTGCCTCAGCCCTCATTCAGCCACCCTCTCCATGCACACTGCCGAGCTCCCATTGCAAAGGCAGGGTCCTGGGAAACCTATAGTGAAAGGAGACAAGGATCATCAATATCATCCTCTTTCTTCTAGGGTCAAAATGAGGTAATTCATTTTTTTTTCATCCTGGAAGAGGGGTGAATTGAGAGGGATAAAAATGCTAACAAGGGATACAGTCGTGGATGTCATGGAAGATTGAATACTTCGGGGGTGGAGAGAGCTGCCGGGACCTCTATGAGAAGCAGTTTGGGCTGTCCCATGCTGGGCATAGCTGGTTCCAGCTGTCTCCAACTGACCCACATCAGCGTCCCACAGCTAAGGGCTGGAGCCTTGGGTTAAACATAAAACGGTGAAAGCTGCTGCACAGCAGTTGTGAGAGAGAGAAGTTAAAGACTAAGTCCTATGAGTAACAGCTGAGGGAGCTGGGGATGTTTAGCCTGGAGAGAAGGAGGCTCAGGGACCTCAAAGGAAGTTGTAGCACGATGAGAGTCAGTCTCTTCTCCAAGACAACAAGTAACAAGACAAATAGACACAGTCTTAAGCTATATCAAGGGAGGTTTAGGTTGGACATTAGGGGGAATTTCTTCACTGAAGTGGTGAACAGATAGTGGAATGGGCTGCCCAGGGAGGTGGTGGAGTCCCTGGAGGTGTTTAAGAAAAGACTTAACATGGTAGATGGTGCCATGGTCTAGTTGACAGGGGGGTGTTGGGTCATAGGTTGGATTTGGTGATCTCAGAGGTCTTTTCCAACCTAATTGATCCTGTGATACTTTAAAGTGAGAATATGTGAGAGCTTCAGCCCTACAGATACCCAGCCTGGTGAAGAAGGAGGTGTTCCTGACACCAGGGCAGAGATTCCCCTGCAGCCTGTGGTGCAGACCTTGGTAAAGCAGATGTCCCTCTGCAGCCCACGGAGGAGCCCACACCACACCTATGAGCTCTTTCATCCTATTTTCTCCCCTGCCTTATTGAAGAAGGGGAGAGAGAAGGCAATTGTGCAGGTGTCTGGCTGCTGACCAAGGTCAAGCCACCAAACTCTCTTGAAGATTTTGACAAATTCTGACATGTAGAACACATTTACTTAAGTTGTGCACTGGTAAAAGAAAAAAATACGGCACTGAAGAGTAGGTTAAATAAAGCCAAATAATACCAAGTTTGCACTGTAAGGTTAGTTCAAGATGGCAGTGTCATGCATGCTTTCCAGTCTGTCCTTTGAATTTGCAGGTGCAGCTCCCCCTGAATGCAAGGAGGAACTTTAGTAAGGTCTAACTTACCAAGAAAGTACACATCATCTAAGGAGCTATGCTGCAGAAGAACATGTTTTATATAATTTCCGGGGGAAAAAAATTAATCCCAATATTATATAAAATACAAAAACTAGATGGATTCTGTCTTCCAGATGTTACAGCACCTGAGCAGAAGAAAACCTTTTCATTCTGCAATATGATAGGAAGTCAAAGGATTAATGCTAATACCATAACAACAGATATACATGAAAAATGTGTGCATTATCACTCTGTTCATTCCCTTCAATAAACTCCTAAAACTGCAGTCAGGAAAGCACCAGCTTGAAAAGAATGAATGGCATATATGTTGTGTTTCTGGCTGATAGCACAGTGTTCGGGCAGTGAGACAATGACAAATTCCAGCACAGGCTGCTGAGAAAGAATTATATACGTTCAAGCCAATTAGGGCTAGAGTTCCAGCATTTTCTAGCAACCTTCAGATCTTGCGTATACCAATTTTAATTGTGGATGCTTTGAATCAGGAGTTCAAAACCAAATGATTATGTGATATCACTTAACCCTCATTCCCTCAATAAATATGTCTCACCATGATTCCAAAATCAAACAGCATGTTGAATTTTAAGTCAATTATATCTGACTAAGCTCCAATTGCCTTTTCCGTATACATTTTCTAGTTTAGTTTGGTGATGTATATAAAATTTAAAGAGCTCTAGGAAAAAAATTTAAGGAGCACTGAAGAGAAGTGTGTTTTATGTTTAAGTCATTCCTGTGAACACCTGTGAAACTGTTGAGTTTAATTGGGCTACATCTGCTCCTGATTTTTCCAGTTCTGACTGATTATCTGTCCTTATATTGTACTGAGCTGTCTCTTCCTTTTTCCTTTCTGTATGTCTTTTGGGGTGCAGTTTACATAGGATGATACACCTGAGAAATGAGCAATCTAAAAATCTGCGAGCTGTGTGGAATTTAATAGTTCTTAAAGACAGACATTCAAAAGGCAGACAGATTCACAGGCTTAGCTGGTATGGCTTCAAAAATAATAACTCTGGCAGTGATCTGGCTTATACTGACCTCACAGAGACCAATGGATACGGAGAATCAACAATAGAAATTGAAGGAGAAATTACAGTTTCCAGGTGGAATGTTTCTGCCCCATAGTGTAAAAATAAGACTGTAGTTCCTTTCTTCAGAGGAATTCCATGCACCATCACAGGAGACAGTACAAGGCCTTATCATGTCCTGAAATGCACTTTGTATCTGCTCATTTTATGCAACATGGGTTATACTGATTCATTGTGGCAAAAATCCTACTGACTTCCTGGATTAGACTCAGTGCATCTTTATGAGTCAGAGCAGCAGTAAATCACTATCATCTCAATGGATTAGGAAGCACAGAAAAAGAGAGAGAATATCACAAGGTGGAACATAAGCAAGACTGTGGTAAAGATAAGACTTCAGTCTAACACCCCTATTCTGCTACTGCAGAATATTAGATTAAATGTACTCCAGTTTGAATGAAAGCTATCTGAACTCATGGGTTTCTTCTGCTCTTGTCAGAACTGCCCCTTTCTGCTCTTCAGTCCCATTACAAATGCTTCATTCCTAATAGAGAACAAACCCAATCTGTATTCCCATAACACACAAATATCTGGAGAAACAGACAGCTCATGAAATGTTGCCGATGTCATTAAGAGAGAAAGATCAAGTTGTATCTGTATATACTGTTACAGCCTAGTAGATGGAACACCATAGTAGGTAGAAAATTCAGGTTTATCATCCTGCTCAGCATTAGGCAGTTCAAACTGGATGTAACCAGGATCTATACAAAGCCTCCTGATCAACCTTATAGGATGAGAGCTATAGCAGATGTATTATCTCACATTGTTCTTTTAGTCATGTTACAGACAGACACACCAGAATTACGTTATGAATTCAAACTCTAATAATTGATGGCCTCTCCAGAGCAAGAATAGAAGAACCTGCAGAACTCAGGAAAAATAAAAAATTGTATAATAAAAAAATAAAAAGCAGAGGTTCATATTTATAGTGAAGTTTGTTTGTATTCCTATACACTGAAATTGAGGAGGCTTTGACCACTGATATTTGATGGAGCACTGAATGTTTTTAAAAAATAATTTTAACTATCATATGTATTTATTTGAGGAACAGTGATAGAAAGCCCTCAGGAAGATGGGAAAATGCAGACTTTATACAAGATTTAAAAAGGCATATAGGAAATAACTGGCAAAATAGATTTTGTTTTTTTAAAATGACAGCAGACCTGCAGCCTGGAGAGAGTTCCATTTTCTCCTGTCAGGAATTCAAGATTTAAGTAAAAAGCAGTATTTAAATATAAAAATATTTTGTTATCCAATTGTTTGCAGTACCTGAATGACTTAATTTTATCTAGAATACAAGAAAGTAAAAGCAGTATATTCTTTCTCTGGAAACCTCATTAAAATGTTGTTTTCCTTTAGAAGATTTCTGATCTGTCAACAAGAGCTATCCATCTGCTTAAAGAAACTCCATACTTTTCCTAGGTGCCTCTTTATTTTTGAGAAAAATTTAACCTAAATTTAATCTAAATCTTTAAAAACTCTAGGTGACTGTATATGATCCATAGCTGTTAAGATGAGCAACAAAGTTTGAGAACAAATTTCCAGAGAAGGCCAGATAAAGGTAGAGACCTGCAATGAATCTGAGGAAGAAAAAGGGTCCTTTCACTTCATAAGAACCCTTTTGTTTTAATAATTTAAAAATACTATTAAGAGCATTCTGTAGATTGCTAATTCTAAGTTCATCAATATGATTCAAATCTGGGGGGAAAACCTTCACATTATGGTCAAGAAGACAGTGGACCGAAATGGTTTAAAAAAAATTTCAAGAATGTAAAAATACCCATGGTGCGATGGGGATTTACTCTGGAAATTCACCTATCTCTTCCAAACAATTCAGATGGCTTCATTATATCCTCCAGACCCCTTTCTGCTTTTCTATTTTCTTCACCAAATTGAATCAAAATTTTCTTTCACTTTTTTCTACTTGCTACAAACCTCAAAAGCTAGTCTGCTGGAATTCAGAACATTCACTTGAAAAACTATGTGTTTAAAATTGCATGGACCCTATTATGACTAGATATAGATAATTCAATGTCTCCTTCTGTTTCCTTCTATGGAGAATGTCATATAAAATGTTTATCTTCTTTTCTTCATTATAGGTTTTACATCAACATCATTTGTTGTAACAACAGAGTTTCCACAATACAGAGAAAAGAAATCACAACTTCCCATAGCTGGCAATTTTTCAAGCTAAATGTGATCTGTTCTCAAATTTTAAAATAAAATTTTACATTTTCCCATCGAGAATATAAAGATATTCAATTTAAGAAAATATTCATATTTAGGGGGGATAAATTTTTGAAAGTCAAGAAAATTACCTTTTTCTTGACTCATGCACAGGGGAGATGCTGAAAACACTAATTAGTCATTAATGCAGCTCAATTTGCACTCTTAATGCCTTAGAGACAAAAGGCTGTTAAATGTTGTTGTTATTTGTGTAATAGTAGAGATACAGGTCTCCATTTCAGGCTCCCCTTGTGCTAGAAATTGCAGGCTACATAATAATTTTTTTAAAATCCCCCCCCAAATAATCTTATAACATAAAATTAGATTTCAATAAATTACATAAACAAAGCAATGAAACGGACAGTAGTCAGAGCAAAGCTGCGTTTTACAGCATTTTTCCTGAAACCTGTCATTCATGCAAACATTGAACCAACTAATATCTCCAGACAGACAGTGGTTAGGTCAGTCACAGGTCCTATGGCTTTCTTTTGTTCAAACATTTTTGGTATTCCAGCAAGCAGAATCTTAAGCAAACATAAGCAGCATGCTGACTAATTGCAACCTGTCATAACAAATGACTGGATCCACTCAAATTCAACAACTCATGTAAAGGAAGTACTCCCAGCTGAATTGTGCAGATGAAAGAAAAGTCAGTTTTATTTATTTAGTATTCTGTTATTCAGTTGTGTCCCTTCTTGCAGCCTAGGTTATCATACAAGTCATACCTTCTGGGGATATATTTTTAGAGCTGCTAGTAAAAGAATAACCCTTATGCTTGAAAAGTTTCCAACAAATAAGGAATCCTGACAAATTTGACAATCTGCAGGAGACAAAGCTGTGTGGTGGAAAACAATATCAAACTGAAAGGAAAATAAAAATAGCTAATGTGAGAAAAAGATTGTACAATTTTCCTAGAGCTCTACACAGTAAAGCTTTTGACGAAACAAGAATTTTATTCTTTACAACAAAAATGCTAATTCTGTGGTATTATGAACCTAAATAAATGGCATTTAACTAGCAAATAGGCTGTTAAATAAAAAGAATTAAGAAAAGCAGTAGCACTTGAGACTGGAATTTGCCTTTGTGTTTGACTGATTCAGTATTACATATGCTACCTTCTAAAATTATTTTAGCTAAGTGAGAATGTACAATCTACTAGAGCTGTTTGCAGATTTTCTAAGTACAAAAAGGTGGAGTGAAAGGTACTGCCATCCTCCCAGTCAATAGGTTCTTCTTAAGGCTGTTCTTAAGTACACCTTTCCCTGATTAGCTTTTTCAAAATAAGCCTGGGCCACCTTCAAATCACCTGGAAACCAGTCTTGCTGACTCTCCCAGATTTATATGTTAAGGAGAGCTAAATATTCACTGAACAAGGTGTGCTTCATTGCATCATATTGTGAAGCATCACCCAAGCCATCAACAGGAACTACAAGATTATACCCTGCCCAGCCTACCCATATGAATTATAATCCTGAAGGACCAATATCCATTCAAATCGACAGCCCTACCCACCTGAGCAATTCAATATGTACAATTTCTCCATTTTAACTTCTTTCTTTTTTAACTTTTCCTCTGGAAGTTATTCATCCATCTCTCCCAAAGCATGATTTCAGAGAAAGAGGAGGAAGAGAACACATTTTCTCCATCAGTTTTTCTCTGTTCCTTTTTTTTCCTTTTTGAGAGAAAAGCAATTTATCTCTCCCTTCCATTTTCCAAAGTTACATCTCAAAAACTAAGGAAGAAAAGGAAATCTTGACTACTCTTCCCATCAAGGTGTGGAAGCAACCAAGAAGTACTGTACTTGCCTAAAAATAGCAAATCCTGACAATAAACTGCTCTTTTCAACCCAGGAGACACTTCTATATGGAGAATTTCCTCTGGCAGTGCAAAAAATAATCTTCAAAATACCATCATAAAAACTTTTTGTCGGATTTTAGAAGTCCCAGGTACAACGTTACACAGACAGTACAGTAATCTTTGCTTAACTAAGATAACTTTCCAGGCCTTTCTCTGGAGATCTTTGAGCAGGACTTCCTCAGATGCTTTCCAGATCATCATCTCCTCTCTCATTGGGCTTGCTAGCTGCCAGTACCACCTCAGTTTCCTGTCACTTGAAAAACTTTGCCATCTTTTGGGGTCTCCATCCTTGGCTCTTCAGCACTAACCAGCACATAAGACTGTTGTCTTGGCTTTTACTCCTTCTTTTCTTCTGATTAAGCCCTGAAAAAGGTTTCTGCTGCTCTCCTACCCCAACCCTCTTCCTATCCCTACACTCCTACCACATATCATGGGAAGTGTGCTGTTTGCCGAGCTTTCCCCATCTTTATCTCTGAATTTTCTGTAGGCAAAAACCTTTGCTCCTATTTTCAGCTCTGCCCAGAAATCTTGCTGTATCCTGTATCTTACCAGGGATTTCACTGCAGGCCTCACTGGGCTCCTTGGGCAAACAGTTTATTCAGTGACGTGAAGGTTTTTCACTGCAGAAAAGGCAAATTAACAGAACTGGTGGTGAGAAAAGAAATTATAACCTCAGTAAACTGGCGTGGGTTTTAGTGTGGACCTGTGATTGGGCTTTAGAAAAGAAAGGAATTTGATTACCATATCTTAATAGAAAAGCCAATTAGTTTAATAAGGAATAATAGTCACAGCAAGGTATTCTGGTAAAAAGAATAAATTAAAGCAGAAGATAATAGTCATCATAAAAGGAAACAGTTGAAGAAGAATTTTATTTTCAAGACCTTAAAAAAAAATGTGGTAAAACATGTATTTTGCATATATTTACTTCTTTTTCATAGCATTTTCCACTGACTAATGAGTGATCAGAATATTCATGAAAAAAGCTGTCTGTTTGACACAAAACATTAAAACATTGCTGCATGTCATCTATAAGATTCTTATTACCTCCTTTTATGTACATCATCTATGCCGTTGTAGTATTTTACTGCATCACAATGTTGCCACATTCATCTTTAGAAACTATTTTCTGAATACTGACTAGACGTTCAATGATCCAATTAAAAGTGTAAATTGGCAAATCTTGTGTGAGACCAACAAGTGTGGAAATTAAGGCAGGCAAAACTATTTGCAGTTTTACTCAAATTTTTCCAATAATTTACATGAATCTGTCATGACAAAAAGATGTTCTGATACATCTTACAAATCCTTTTTGTCATTCTGCTTTTGTAGGGTTGTGTTAAATCACTTTGGAATAGAAAAGATTTGAACCTGACAGTTCCTGTGTGTTGGATAAGTCCCCTCTTTGCTGTGTAACCACAGGAAAAGTGCACTAGGTAGGGAAAGATCCACAAGTCCATACTGTTGTTTCTCCTTTCTGAATCTGGACCATTTTTGTCTTAGTTCCAAAAAAAGGACCCAAAGTAAATCTATCAGTTCGGAAGGGACATTTCGCACAATCTGAAATAATTTGCTGGAGATAAGCCCTGATGTTTCTCTTATTACGATACTTGAATGACAGGAAAATTATTATTCTTCTACTGTGATTAAATATTTTATCCTTCTTTTTGGCCCCATACATAATAAAGTTTGCTTCTTTTGATTTTAAACTCCTCAGGATGGGAATTATGTCTTCTTGTACACTAGTAAATCCATTGCACAATGCAGTGGAAATATTAATGTAGTTCCTGGGGAACTACTGTTCTAAAAACAATATTAGGGAAATTTCATAATATTTTTCAAGAGAGGAAAACCTATCACCCGGTGCTGGCTTGCCGTATTCTGAATTGTTCTGAATTGTAGCTAGGACCACTGTCTTAAAACTACAACAGTAGTAGTAGTAATAATGAAAGAATTTCAAACTTATATTTATCTACAAAAATACCATAAGCACAAAAGAAATATTCATACTAAATATGCATATGAAATATAGTAGATATTTTGAGACAGAGAAATAGAATAGAGGACTGGAGCTCACTTGTGGCAGTTGTTTTTACTGCTCATGAGAATTTGATTTTGAGGGGCTAGTTTAGGAGACATCTCATATAAAATTTAAAAAAAAAGGACTAATAGAAACAATCAGCCAAATACCTCCACAACAGGTAAATAGCATTAATAGTGACAAATATTATATATATAGACACATTACTTTCATCTGATCTGGCACACAAGCTAATAGCAACTAAAAATAATTATAGACTGAGATGTTTGCAGATAGACAGTGACCTCATTAATTGCTGTGATGGAGATACTGGTAGCTCCCTGCAGTGAGTCATTATAGAAGTGCATCAAATAACAATGACAGCTAGCTCATAGTGAGTGAAGTCTGACAGATGGTCAATAAATTCAGACCTGACACATTTTTGTAACTAAAAGGTAGGTTTGAAGTCTTTTGGGGTTCTAACAGTGCTTCTCTAGAGCACCAAATCTGGGTCATAAAAGTTAATATCCGGTTCAAGCCCTTTAAGTATAAAGGAAAGAAGAAAAACCCAAATCCTCTAGTGAGTAATCAAACTGCAGTAGGCACAAGTTTCTAAATACCAGTGACAATTCCTAGTTCACTGCCACTAGGAATGCTGCATCATTTCTAGTCTGCCACTGCACCATGCTGTGCACCACCACAATGCATTTTATGCTAATGTGATGAGATGTCACGCAGTTTGATATGATGTGGAACAACACAGTGGTGAAAACTTATGGACCAACATAATTACTTTCAGATAAGAATTATTAACTCAGCTGGCAGAACTCGGATCTAAATGTGCATGATCTAAGGATAAATAAATAGATTAGATAGATTTACTAAGAACAATTTGCAAGAATGGGTATTCTGTTGTGTCTGAGTCTGCACACAGTTCTATTTAAAGTGCTTCTTCCTATACAGTAGTACATACATGTATTCATTTCCCTTTTGCCCTTTTCAAGACTGCCATCTTTTATTAATATTTACTTGTTTTCTGAGTTTTGCCCTTTATAATTAATTAAAACAAACATTTTTTTGGGGTGTTGGTTATTTTTTAAATAGCTGAATTGGCTAACACTTTTTTAATGAAATAACTCTCTTTGGTAGTAGCATTATTGAAAGAGTGATCACAAAACTGGTAATTAAAAATAGATGCCTAGATCCTCAGCAAGAATAAAGCACTTTTCAACTTTGGAACAGAGCCAGTTTCCTTTTCTGCAGCACTGTCCCTGGAGTCCTCATGACCCGTTTATTGAGGGAGTTACACTGGACCAGAGACATACAGCAAAAGAAAAATTGCAAACTATGTTTGCAAATAACAACACTTGGACAGTTGATTTTGCTTGTGATTGCTGGGCTTGTTCTTGCAAGCACTGAAGAGGGTAAGATTTTATTCAAAATTCAAAACCCAAAAACGTAGGCAAGATTTGTGCAGGCACAAATGTGCAAGTGAGCATATGAAAATAGGTACTGTGTTTTCGAAAACTGAGGAAGGGGAAAGGGAAAGGCTCCTATCTAAGCAAAGGAGGTCAAAATAAACAATGAACAGCAGTAGCGGAAGACACAAGTCATGGATTGAAGTGATTCCACAAGATTTCAAGAGGGCCTCATATCCTGGAAGACCCTAAGGAACAGGGATGCATCTGGTAGTTCTCCTGATTGCCTAAACACAACTAAGTATGGGCAGAATAGGTGACCTTTCGATTTTATTTGACTTGGAATACTTAACAGAGCAGTGAGGTGTTCTGTAAAAGCCTAAAGGACAGATCTGGCACTGACACATTTGATAAGAGACAAAGGCCACTGTACCCATTTATGCTGCAAAAAATAGAGAGTAACTGGTGGCAGCATGGCACTAAGTAAAGAGCAGAATATTCAATCCATGCCCTTCTTCAGCTGCTATACAAAAGTCACCTACTGTTTACAAAAGGGAGAAATGACACAGCAGCTTCCTAAAGAGTGTGGTGTTTCAGTTCAGCTACAGAATAAAACAGGTGAAGAAAACATACATCTAGCTTCAGCTTTCTTGTTAGAAATATTCTCGTTGTGAATCTGAATATGACAAAAGAAAATAGAATGAATTATTATACAGCCACTGATAAATCTGTTTATGAATTGCATCAGATATTTTCTAAATATGGGATCCATAAAAAAGGATGTTTTGTGTTAGGCTAAGGGAAGTCACCAAAATATTTCAAATATCCTAAGGTACCCTATGTCTTTATACTACCTTTATCCATCATTCCCTATGCTCAAAGAACAACCTACTGCAATCAGCCTCAATAACAAGAATCAAAACTGTGGGGTTTTGTTTTCAGGCACATTAGTTCAGAAAGCTTGTTTCATCCCAGCAAGGACCAAAAACATTACTGTCCGACATAGGTAATCATCCATGCAACTGAGGGAGAAAATTACAAATAACTTGTAGTGAACTGTTTAGGAACAACTGATAAGCAGCAATTTGTCCAAGAAAATGATTCATTCACGAGTAATAACTAATCCGTGAAAACTATGACTTGAACTGGGATAATCCAAAATCAGATAAAAGAATAAATTCACTGAAACCATAATTGTAAGTAGTGAACCGAAACCAGAACCGGGTCTCCTGACAACCACTTATCACCTATTGTCACTAGCCACTGCTGACGTTTGTAGCTATTGCTACAAAAAAAAGGAACCTTTTAAATGTGTCTGATTTTGAAAACCACTTCCTTCCTTTGCATTGTATATTTTTTTTTTCTTTTTCCATTTGTTGCATTTGTGAAAGGATTCAAGAAGAACTATTTGATTTTAAAGGAAGCAATATTTCAAAGCTAGAATAGATTAATGAACAGAGAAAAAAATTATGTTGCTTATCTTTTTTTTGCTCATTAATGGTAGGCTTTTAGGCTGCTTCTTAAAACAGTTATTAAAAAAACCCCAGCAAAACCAATACAAAACTTGTCATTTTCCCCCTTCTTGCCTGTTCTAAGCTCAGTAATACTTTTATAGGCTGTATTGCAAAACAGCTATAAATGATAGAGTGCTTAAGGATTTCTTGAAGCAGATTGTTATGAAAATGAGTTGACCTCATCCCCTTTTGTCAATAAAATAGGATATTACCAAAAGGCAGCTTTTGCAATTACATGTGAATTGGTTTTCAAGCTTCACAGAAAGGTCGATTCAAACAGTGACAAACATCACCTTGGTAGGCACCACTGCCTACCTCCAATTTGGGAAAGCTTTTATTAGCTCACATTCATGCTGAGGGTCAGCTTTTCAGTGTCCTTTTCTGAGAGACTGAGGCATGAAAGCTCTTGAAATCTCCATTTACTTAATGAAAATAATATTACTGAATGAATGATAATCAAGTGATGTTTTCATTATGCCAAGTAATTTTCTGCCAGTATTTCAATTCCCCTTAGCAACATGTATCTGTGAGGGTTGTAACCTATAGGCTCTTTACAGCAACCATCTCTCACTCCTGCAAAGAACATCTTGACCACAGGAGGTTTAGCCATTTGGACATACCAAAGGAGCTGTCTAGAGCTCTCTTTGTTGCTCCACTCTTAAACAGAATTTTTTTGTATTTTTCTTTATTGCTACTTATTTCTGCAAAGTACATGTCTTCTGATATGGTCATGTTAATCAACACAGAGCAGCAATACAGAAGTAGGGTCTCGTGAAGTGAGACCCACTGTCAGGGAGAGACAGGAGTGGGGTTGTGCTCTGTCACGGAGGGAGGGCCAGGAGCCAGGAGCTGCAGCAAGGATGGCAGGGCAGGGCCCTGGCTGGTAAAGGACACAGACCCTGAATGAGGCGAGCAGAGCAAATCCCATGACAGCAAGCCAGTTTAGCCAGGATCTAGGAGCCAGGAAAGTCCATGGGGATGAGATGAGTTCAGGGTGAGGGCAGGAATCCAAGTCATCAGGTAAGGGCCAGGATCAGTGATGTGCATGGCAGGCACAACAACTCAGGCACAGACTGAGGTTTAACACCCCACCCGAGCAAAGAGAAGCCAGGACTCAGCTCTTTTCCCACCAGTCTGACTCAAGGTCAGAGCTGCACCATATCATGACTGGCTAGGAGCCTTCCTTTTAAATATCTTTTAGAAAAACACCCATTGTCTCTAACACTTACATGTAATGTAAGGGACCAAATGAAGGTTATAAGGGACCCTAAGGATGGAAATAAGTGTTTGTGTCAAAGTAAGTCTCAAGAGGATGCACAGAGCCAGAGAATACAAAAGCAGAGGATTTGGAGAGTAATGTTCATGACACATCATTGTTGAAAAAAAATCACTGCAGACAAAACAAGACTCTTCACGGTTTTTCATTGATTCTACTGAAAAGAAGTTGTGCATTTCATCTAGTGAAAACCTTTCTGAAGCTAAGGGCTTAATTTCATGAATAGGACTTAATAAATAAGTAGATTTGGTTGTAATCATAAGTATTTTATAACAACATGCAATTGCAAGAATGTTTTGTGTGAACAGATACTTATTCCAGGAAGAACTTAAAAATCTTTAATGAATTCAAATAGCATTTGACTAATACTTTTCCTCTTGAAAATGTAAGAAAACATTTTTGCAAAGAAAAATCATTAAATTCCATCACATTTTTTCCTATTTTTTTTCTTATAATTATTCATACAGAAATGTTGCTAAATATATGTTTTTTTAAAAAAGACAATTCCAAGAAAAAATAAAATTGACTTAAGTCTTTAGAAATCACCTGTTCAGGGTGACATTTTTCTCCAGATTTTTAAGGCTACAAAGAGCAGAGAGGATTGTCTCAAGCTTTTGTCCGGACTTTTATATTCAGCTAAAAATCAGTTATTCATAAAGCTCTAGTTAAGACATAAAGATATTTCGTGAACACTGTTAAATAACTTTCAACATCTATAAAATCTTAACATGTTTCTGTTTCACAAAATGGTTTGCAGTTCTAGTCTTAAGAAACAAAAGCTTATGAACTGCTAAGTATAATACCAGACTAAGATTCACTTGTGAATTCAAGACCTAATATAAGCATTCTGACTTTTCTAGTATGTTTCAGTTCTGGAACTTTTTGAACGATATTAGTGCTAATTCACTGTGGGATAACAGGATATAATAGAATATGAAGAGATGCAATTGTGGTTTTCTGTGTGTACAATTCAATAATTCCAAAATGCAAGGGCTTCTTTTAACAGACTTAGACATTCCTTACTCCCACAGATTTAGTGTTTATTATGAGTACAGAAATGTGCCATAACAGAGGGTATGTCAACATCACTGATAGCACTATACTTTAACTACCTAACATATCAAAGAATTAATGTAAACTCATTAATTTTCCAAGAAATCAGGTTAGCCTATAAAGAAACTTTCAACTTTGTGAGAAAACTACTTCTAGTACATGAGATAATTTATTAGAGCTTGCTTAGATACCATTATGTCACACTAAAATCTGCAATATGAACATATTGACATAATGGGACTGTTTGGCTGGGCTGATAAAAATTGTTATATCACCTCAGGATTGGATTACGTCTATTTAGATAAAGATACAGCAATTTAGTTATGTCAAAAAAGATTCAGTAAAGTCTATGAAATTATCAGAAAAACTGTGGTTCAGCTCATTGTTTATTCTAGGTCAGGAGGTTAAGAATCATAACAAACACATACATCATTTGGATTGCTGGTCCAAGCTTAGCAGGTTTTCCCGGTTCAACCCACTCAATATTGTGAGGCTCATGCTCGAAAAATTAAATATGCTACTTCTTCCAGAAATACTAGCAACAAGCCTGGGAGTCAAAGGGTTAGAGTAACTAATATGACTGACATTCTTAATGGGACACCTCAAATGAACTTTTTCAAGGATTTGGATTAATTAGTTAATGGATTAATTAGCTAATATTAGTCCCCAGGGAAGGTATTATTAGAAGAAGCATGGGTGATGCGTTTTAGGGATATGTAATAATTAATAATAAAGGTAAACTAGAGAAGCCCTTCTGTAACTGTAGAAAATAATAGCTGTCAGGAAAGGTAACTCGATGAAAATGCAGTATCACCAACTGTATTGCACCATGAGTTGCACCAGCCCTGTCAGCAAGTGCTCGATGTTGGGAGCCAGCCAGACCATTCTGGCTGATCCCAACCCATAGGAGTGCAATGTAATTTGGGAACCACCATATGGCAATAAACATGGCTACACAGATACAGAACATCCCCTTCATCACAATGTTACTAGGCACTAAGAACACTATGTGACAAAAAGAGACTGTCTGGGGCTGCCTCGCTGCTGCCTACATATATGAAATATATAAGCATAATGTTTTGCTTTGCAACCTCGGAGAGATAAGTATCCTGTCTGAAATCGAATAAACAAATATTTCATTACTGTAGTCAACTTTAACACACAAATCCTTCCACCTGTATGGTTAGAGAACTGATAGGAGTCTAAAGGATATTGCTGAAATGCTTACAGCCTACACAAAAGCTCAAAGTTTCTTGTGTGTTAAATTGGTCACATTTCCTTCCACAGAAGAAATTGCTTACACTGTTCTCACTTATAAATGTATTTGAGAAAACTGAAGAACTTAGGCTGACACACTTAAAACAGAGATATTTAAAGCTTGATAGAACCTGAAGCATGTGCTATTGTTTTTTCTTTTACCTTTTTTTTTCTTTTTTATTTTCTGCTATGCAAATCAGTCAGGAAGCTTCAGCGTGCACCAAATAACAAAAACCGGCCTCCGTTTTCTCTTGTTTTTCAGTATTAAGTCTAAAGTGTAGCTACCTGCTGAGACAATAAACATGACTTCCCATGACTTTTCAGTTAATGCAGCTCACTTCTGAGGCCTCAGGGCATAGTCAATCTAAAATATAGATATGAGGGCTGGAATTAGAAATTTCATGATCAGCGAAGTGTACTTATAGCAGCTACATTTTGAAGGGGCATTCTTTCATCTATTAATTACATTCAACTTCCCACTCTCACCAATACTAGCGACTCATCATTTTACATATTTAATGGAACATGACTAAAAATACATCAGAAAATTAATCGGTATTCATACTGTACCAAAAAATTTTCAGACTTTCCGTTTATTTCTTTCAGGCAGGCTCCTACGTCTTCGAAAATCTAGAAACAAAAGGAAAGGACTTACAAAAAAAAAAATTATTATGACAAGATAGCTGCAGGATATAACAGAAAATCAGCGTTCACTTCCTAGCGTAGTTCAATACAGAAAGTAATTTCCCAATCTTTTTCTGTATCTTTGGCTGCCTACTTCCTTGCATGTCATATATCACCACACAGATTTTGCAAAGAAGATAGTACAGTGACATTACCAACCTCCCTAGGCCTCATCTTTAAAGTTGAAAAGGTATAGAAGTAGAGATGGAGAAGTATGCTGATTTGTTTTAGTTATACTTTAATTTTGCTGATCCCTCAAAAGAAAGGATACAAAAAAGTATACTCAAGCAAAAAGAGTATGCTACAAGGAAAACTTTTTACTTTACTGCAGTTTTCATGCAGAGTATGTAAAAAACTTAAGCATTTATTTAAAAAGATGTGTCCACCTCTTGTATCTGTGACAGGACATTCTTTTAAATTATTAAATTTAAAAATGTGAATGCTAATTAGCAGGACAAAACAAGCAGAGATTCTTTAAAAAAGAAATTTGCTTATTTACTCATAAAGGGTTTTCAGTCCTAGAAGCATCACTCATCTGCACTAGGGAAAGTAGGATTTACAACTGCCTATGCTGGAATTAAGACTGAGGAAAATGAAAGAGTTTGGGAATTTGCCCATGGTGGATTTTCTGGTTTAAACTATATCATTAAATACCTAGGTATATTCACCTTTGCTGAAAAGGCTCCCAGTATGCATCCATCCGAATTAGAGACCGTAGAAAGATATTAATTAGTGAACATGGAATATATTTTGAAAATTGAGTAAAAGTGAAAGATGCTTTTGTGCTTCTCTGGAAAAGACCCTATGGGATGAGACAGGTCACGATGTGATGGGATGGGATAGGGTAAGAAGGATGAGAAGCTGCTTGAAAAGAATACCACAATTGCCTGACAAGTAGAAGGAAATAGATCATGAGATTTTGTGTGCCCAGGTTTGAGGGAAGGGGTCATATTTAATTTAGTTTTAAAATCAATGTAAGTTAAAGAAAGTGTACAGAGAATGAGGATTTCTCTGGGTTAGTAAAAGAGCATGATATCAAGATTTTCAGTCTAAAAGTTATGACCCCAATCCAACCAACACTGATGACTGGCAAGAAAAGTTAAGCTCTGAAACGCAGGCAAGGTAATTTTTTTGCTAAATCTATGTATTTTCTGAAGTATAAGTAAAAACATCCATTAGAAACTCTCTTAAATCAGTCAGTTTGTATATTTACCTACCTAATGTTGATACCTTAAATCCTGCCTTTTTTGTTCTTTTAATCTAAAGCAATACATATTCCAAATTGCACTTAAGAACTTTCACAAATTATGCTGCTTCTAGATTTCATCTTGCAGTACTTTACCTATAACAAAACACACACAAAACCAATCAAAATATTGGCCTGAGATGGTACAATGAATACAGGAGCTGATGAGTCTCTTGCAGTTTTTACAGTTTTTGGAAAAGGCTGTTATAACCATGTTGCAAAACACAATCCGTATCGGTAAAGTTCAGATCAGATAGAAGCCCAATAGGATGCATATAAAAAAGTAGAACAATCTGCTTCTGGCACCTAGGAGTGGCTTAACTTGAAAAATGACAGAGCTTTAACTTTGTATTCTAAGATAGTGCTCAGTGGAAAAAAGGATACAAATAACACTTTAGGCTATGCTAATACATACCCTTTTCAGGTATGAGCAAGTCAAATTTTTAATAAGGAGATTATAGTAATATAATTTATATTGCCATTATTATTATTATTAATATTAATATTATTATTATTATTATTATTATTATTATTATTATTATTATTATTATTATTATTACCGGCCCAAATGATGTAGGTTTTTAATGTTTATGATGTAAATTTTCACCCAAAAAGAAAGGTTTTTCTTTGTGGGAACACTAGCATATTTCATTTATTGCTAGAATTTATTACAATAATATACCACAAGCTTACATTTTAATAGGGGTAATTAAACAAAATGTCAATCTAGTTACCTATTCCTAAACTGTTGGAGGATAATTGCTAGGAAAGTTCCATGTTTAAAGTAGGTTGCAATGGAGGATTTTACATACAAAACAAAGCAATACATTATGGAACATGATTGTTCAGTTAGCCCACTTAGCATGGAGCACAAACCCCACATTATCATCACAAAATTGTTGAATGCATAAAAGCAAGATTTCTGCCCTAGGAAGTACGAGTAATAATTCAATTTACCGGGTTTTTTTCCCCAGTTACATTTAGTGTCCTCTTTTTGCCTTCTCTTTTTAACACTCCACAGTATTATGCCTTCACCATAGTCCCTCATATCTCTACATGCACCTGAAAACATACTGGAAGCTAGAAACAAGAACACTGATGCCGTGTTTCCAGCCTGACGAACATCTACATTTTCATTAATTTTGTATTAGTGCATGAAATTAGTTCACCAGTAAATTTTATTGGAACAGATGCTAAGTTTGTGAAAATCTTAGGGATTTATATTCACTGGATTTTTTTTTTAATTTTCCCAAAATATTAATTCAAACTGCTAACAAAACTCCCAAACTATAGGTGACTATAGTCAACTATTGACCCTAAAATATGAATTCATCTATGACTCCTCCAGGCTGATAAATAGGGTCTATGTTTCTTTCTAAAATTATTATTATTGTTGTTATTGTTGTAGTTGTTGTTGAAATTTTTTCATTGAGCTTGATTTCAAAGTCTGGCATGTTAGCTTCTCTGTCTATTAAGAGGGAGCAAAATAAATAATTGCTTGTCACTTCTGTACACTTTACAAACTCTCTGTAGTAAAAAGCCCACATCACTTAAGTGGATGAGACAGATTAAGACTAAGGTGTTTTTGTAAATTATATGGGAAGTTTACACAGTGCTAGCACTTGGCACTGGCTGAGATTTAACTGTGACCTACTTGTATGAGGACTAGCATTTGCCAAATAATTTACATGATCATACGTTAATGTTGTGACCTGCTTGTGTGAAAATATATGATTAAAAAAATAGAGAGAGAAAGCGAAAGAGAAGAATCATAAAGAAAAGTGCTAAATAAAGCACTAACTGAATGTCCAATTACAGGTAAAAGTCTAACAAGGCCGAATTAAAGCCAAAAATTTTAATTTCCTGAAATATGAAGATCAAAACTTGAATTTTATAGAACTGGAGAAGTGAGAATCCTGCTGATCAAGGTGACCCAGCATTTAAAATATCTGGGTCTCAACAGCTGTAAAAAGGATAGGATTTAGGCTTTAAGCAAGAGTCCAAACAAATCTAACATGAAGTGACTATTTCCAGGGGAAATCTGAACAATCAGAGATATAAGTAGGAATTATATAGATGAAACAAGAAGCAAACCAATATTTTTGGCACTTTTTCCTACATAGAGAGGAAACGTGGAAGCTCGAATTGTAAGTTATGAAGTGCCATGTTGATGTTTAAAGTAAATACAGTGAAAATTAGGTCTCACAGCTTCATGCCCACTTTCATGGCACTGCCTGGAGTTGGCATTTGAAATGCTGTACTTGAAATACTTTATTTGAAATACCAAATAATTGAGTTGGGACACCTCGATGAGTATTTGATTAAATACTTTTAGTCAAAATTTAGTACCAATTGCGTAACTAAAACAGGAATAGCATTATATACATTGGTTAATGTTTGGTTAATATCCTCAAGGTCTCTGTTATGACTGGAAGTCATGACCAGTGCCTGCTCCCCAGTTATGTGTGCATGAATCAGAGTTGCTTTTCACTTCACATATTGCCATCCAAATGAGGCGCACTTCTGTGTGGAAAGGGAAGTTTCATGACTAGAGTTTTATTATGGCTATTTCTGATAAAATTTCATTTTGAAAACTGCTTTTAAAACCATTTAATTACCCATTAGCTCTCAGTGCAGTATATAAATTAGATAGTTGCAGAAAACACTCAGCCCAATGAAGGGTTCTCTGTGGTCTTGGAAAGAGTGTGTTTCTAGTTAATCATCCAATGATATTGCATTGCCTACTGTGTGTGGCGGGTGAAGAAGAGAAAAAATGAAGTCATAAAGAGATCTCATTGACACACCCATGTTAATTACCCTCCCTTTCGAGTATTTCTTTTCACAGATACTTTGCAATTCTTAATATGACTTTCAACTGCTACGTTACTATATTTGATCGTGTCTTTGAAGCTTTTCATTGAAGATATTTCTAATCATTTTCCCAGTCTCAGAACAGAAATTCCTTGCAATTTCACTTTGCTTATATTAAAAAAAAATATTTAAAACACACTTTTATGATCCTCTGTTGACGAAATTAATAGTTTTTGCAAATAATCTTATTGTAAAATGGGTATCAAACCAGCTTTAATTGTCAAAGTTGGTCAAGATCATTTCTCTGAAGACTGGTTGTATTCGACTAACTGAGAAAATGAGGGAAGTTTCCATGGGGAAATGAAAAAGCACAATAAATAGCAGATGCTGTCAACAAAATGGTATGGCTATTGAAGACAAAGTACCACAGGTTTCATGGACTGTAAGGTGGGTTGCAATGATGTCTGTTTCACCAGAAACTGGGCATTTGCTGTCTTGTAGTCTTCAGTTTTTAGAATAAGTATCTCTGGGTTTTCAGGGTTAAATCCTTTGTCAGGAAGAGACTGTAAACACTCCTCAGCCACTAGAGAATAACTATTCTGTAAGGAATATACACTTTGCTGTTCAGAAGGGCATCCATAGCAATTTGCCATGCAGCCAACCTCCATATAAAAAAAGACAGTTGCATGCACTGTTTTTATAGACAGCTGCAGAAACTTACTCTCATTTCTGGCTTCCAATGCCAAGCTACTACATCCTCAGAGATGCAGAATGGTGAGAAAATGAACATGTATTTCATGTCATCAGAAACAAAAGATGTTTCTCCAAGAAGAGATGAAATGCAAGATCTTGCCTTCCTGTAGCTATCATATTTTTGCTAAGATTATAGACAGAATTAATGGATGAAAGAAAACACACTATATAAAAAAAGACATCCTCCCTACAGTTTTCTTATGCCTGGAGGATGGATTGCTCCAGTGGATGTCCTCCCTGCCTTTCATGATGAGGTCAAGAAATCTGCTGTCACTACCACTGTTGTGATTAATGATCTGACTGGTAGTGACAGTAATCAAACCATAGACTCTGGAGTACAGCTAGTTCGTGCTACTGTCCCAGTGGCTTGAATCACTGCACTGGCAGGGGATCTATCTAATTCTCCTACAGACATCTCCTTGTGTCCTTCTTGAAGCAACTTTTCATGCAAGTACCAGCGAAACTAGAGCGAGTCATGATGATTAAAAATTAAAACATTACATTATATTTTTGAAAACCAAGTGAAAAAAACCTTTGTAACATTTGGAAAAAGAGTGCATAATGAATAATTAAACCATTAATAATATAATCCTCTTAAAAGCATAGAACCACTACTTGAGGAGATTAAGCGTCTAACAGCTCTCAGTACAATGAAAGTGTTATAAGGGAAGATGCTGAATTTCCTTCCGTCTTTCTCCACTTTTTGTAACAGATTTTCAATGCATTCACTTTGATCATGTTTTAATAAATGTTCATCAGTTGAGCATATAAAAATATCTGTATATAAGTATTAGTAGGCAAAAAGTTAGTATAAAAATATCACAATGGCTAAACAAAGACAAGGATTAAAGGGTTAAATTTTGAAACTGGGATGATGGTGAAGTCCACTGAAATCCTGAAGGTGAAGATGGAACACAGGAAAGGAGATGACAGCTGAAATGAAAGAGATTGATAAAATGGTTATACAAAAATAACAATGGAAAAATCTATTAAACCTACTCTATCCTCAGAAATAAATTTCAACTTCCATCTGGTTAAATGCTATCTAAATTAATTCTTTGAATCACACAGGAGATAGACTACTAGAAATAGAATGTGCTTATAATATTCTTGAATCTAGTTAACAAATCAACTCCTGTTCCATTTCTCACTATTTGAAGTTCTCTCTCCAGGCCTATCCCACAGCAGGATGTTTAGGACATCATACTGTCGTGAGGGAAATGATGAAGCTTGGCGTTGGCAAGTCAAAAAGGAGCACATGAAGAAAATGAGACTGTATTTGGGAAGAGAGCAAGTGAGAGATCACTGGGTGCAGCCTAGTGGACTGTGGGCTTCCCAGCAGCAGCTCGCAGTTTTATTTTGCTTCACAACTTTGTTCTTTAACACACTGAGCAAGATACAGATACAAGCCTTGGCAGGTGAAGTTCTCACTTCTATCAAGAGGGAAAGTGAGTGGTTTGTAGGGAGAGAGCCAGACTGGGCAGGACAATGAGTTTTAATTACATGAAGACAGCTATTTTGACTTTTTCTAACAGACCGGGCTTTAGGACAGATGTTGCTATGAATGTGTGGTCTCTGTCTAAAGGAGTGCTCAGCGTGAAGAAATCCATGTTATGTAACTCCTACTTCAGGGAGCTGTTACCCTGATCCCTTGCCTGGACAGAACCAATTAGCTGCCTATTATTGTACTTAGTATGCTTTATTTATGTCTTCATTTACTTATTTTGAAAAAATAAAATTTAAAAAACCCACAAAACACACCATTCTGATCGCAGATTGGGAAAAAAAAAAATAAAGGCCAGAAGGTAACCTATCCAGTTCTCTAGGTGTAACATCGTCCTCTAATGATAATCAAGGTCCAATAACCAGTCTAGGAAAAAAAAAAAATCCTGCAAGCAACAAAGGCTTTGATAGCTTTTACTATCATGAAGAAAAAAGCATGAACTAGATAGATAGATTTCACTCTAATTTTAAACTCTTTTATTGTAGTTCAGAAAATAATTTTGTTCCTTCTCATAGAGCTTTACTTGAGTGATCATCTACCAGATAGACATTGAGTACCCTGTCACAGAATGGAATAATACATGTTTCACTTTAAATTAATCTTATTAATAAAACATTCATAGAAAAAAAGCTGAACTACATTTATTTGGTGCTAAACTCAGAGAGCTACATTTTAATCTCATTATAATATGACCTTCCAAAGCCTCTGCTGCTTAGTCCTTTTTGGGATGGAGAACTTGTTGCTTTCTTTTGTTCTTAACTGTATTTAAGGCATGCAGAAGAAGATACACTTTGTATTTAGTTTGCCTAGGTAAAATGGGTACGGGGATTGGGAGGGGAGGGAAGGCAAGAGCAATAATAGGCTTTAATAAGGATTTGAAAATAGCCTTCATAAAACAAGGATAAACAACATTGCGATCTAATTTACCCCCACATAAAATGCAAAATAGAACTCTGTGTGTAATAAAACATTAGTATCTTCATTGCCAGCATAATCTTAACTAATCTTTTCTTACATTACTTCAATAGTTACAGTAATTCATCTGCATGAAATTTTAATGAATAAGGTTAGCCTTGCAATTGAAACTATGCCGATTCTTACCCTTCTTCTATTCACAAAATCCTTCATTAGTATTTGCATATGTTCCTAAGTCAGTTCCAGGCAGGATCAGCCTCCTCAGAATGTCAGCAGCCCAGAACAGTTTTCCTCTGAACATCCCCTTCCTTTGTAATGCATAAATACAATCTTCTGGGGCTCTGTAATTATCCAAAATGAGCTTTAATGTTGCAAATTACTTCAGCACCCCTATGATTTATCTGTTGTAAACACACTTTATAATATTTATATTCATATTAGAACCTCCACTAATAATGAACTGACAGAACATAAATATTTACATGATAGTACATGGACAAATGCTTGATACCCTCATATTAGTTACGTTTCTTGTTCTCTCTATCACACTCAGAAAAAAAATAAACCTTTGCAATTTGCCATCTTCACAAAAATATCTTTGAAAATGGCTCAGAACATTAATAGAGCTTCACATTTGCCACACTTTTCTTTAAAAGAATGGCATTCCTTCATACTTATGCAGTCTGGGTTATTGCATTCTTCACATTATGCATCATTACTCTGAGTAGGTGTCTTATCAGCAGCTCCAGTTGTTGTGGAGACGATTGGAATTAAGCACTGGAAGCTTTTTATTTATCTCACTTGCTTTATTCCTACAAGATTTTCAGCATATAAGCTTCTTTGTTCAGCTCAGAATTGGATACATTGCCAGGCATTGTAAAATTTACATCTTCCTTTTTTTGTATTTGTTCTTAAATTGGATTGAAAACAAAGTATGGCTTTAATTAAAGCTCTGCTTAACAATAGACAATTTTTCCATACAGTGGAATTTCTGAGCAGTTGTGAGGATTTTGCAAAGGCCTAATAGGTGACATTCACCACTAAGCCCCAAGTAGAACTTCAATATACTTACCTGTGCTAAGTGTCTGCCTGACAATACTCACACAAAGAAAACTGTAATAATGCTGTCGAAATACTGACTTAGGCAACAAAACCCATGGAATTTAAAGTGAAGGTTACTTTAAACTGGGTATGATATATAATAACTTACAAGTTCAAAGGATAAATGTTGATGTTTAGAGAAGTAAAAGGAAAGAAATGGAAGACAGGGAAGGAAGGAAGACAAGGAAGGAAGGAAGGAAGGAAGGAAGGAAGGAAGGAAGGAAGGAAGGAAGGAAGGAAATTTTTCATCTACCATTCTCCAGCAAATCTAGTTTGCATAACATGGACATTCACAAAGTTTGGGAATACAGAATTAGAAATAAATTTCAGCCTTTCTGTCAAGGCTGGTTCTATGCTAGATATGCTGTAGATGACAGAAGGATGAAAAATAAAAAAAACAACCAAACTTACTGGTCAGTCTGTTAAAAGCTGTTCGATAAACATTCCCATTCCAAAGACTGCCTGAGGCTTTTCTCCCTGCTTTCCTCAATATTTCACAGAAGACATCTGTTGTTCAAACAGATTTTCCATTGCCTGATGAAACTGAAGATAGCTGTTTTTTGAGATGATTGCCAAAAATATTGTACTTATTCTAGAGGTGATAATGATAAGAAATGCATAGACACACTCCAGTCTGCAGTGAACAAAGGGCCAATAATTATAACTTTCTGGAGGGCTGTCAGAAACATCTAGACTACCTGTCCAGCACACTTCACTTGTGACATGCTTACATGTCTGTAGCCTGGTGGATCTGCTTTGCCTGAGCAGTAGGCTCTCCCTGTTTCGTAGGAGTCTGAGAGTAGGAGAAGATCAGACAGGACTCCCTGCTTTGGAGAGACAGAGTATGAAAGAAGTGACTCAACCAAGTACTATTACAAATTGGTTAATTTCTAAGTACCCTGTAATGTACTGCTGTACCTGTCAAAATAAAAAAAGAATGTACCCTGAAGGTCACTCAGCTTCCTACAAAGGCTGTTTCTACTGCTGAGTCATTCACATCTAAAATGGAAAATAATATAAAAAAAGGTGAAAGATGCTAAAGTAAAATCTCCCACATAAGGGAGTGAGATGATAGAGAAGCCCATGACAACAAAGTGCATTCTATTGCATGGGAAAAGTGCAAGGTAATTTTTAAAGTACCAAGTGCAACAACTGCCTGATACTATGTTTTTTAGCTGGCTTATAACAAGAATTGGTGTAGATGCTACAGTGAAAAGTCACATTATCGTGACACTGTGTCAAATGGACAGACTGCTCAACATAGTCCCACTTCAGAGCAGGTCAGTGACCAGAACACTGGGCTGCAGAGACACCACTGAGGGACTGAGAGACAGGATATATTTTCTTTTTCACTATTTCCATGGAAGTTTAATGTATTTCACTGTGTCATCTGTGCTTTAACAAAAAAAACCTAAAGGATTTCAATTTTTTGTGAGTAAAATTAACTGAGATGTGGGGAAAAGGGAGATTTACTATAGCTTTTCAGTCCATAGAAGTCCCAGAAACATTGTAAAACAAGGCAATAATATAACTTGGGAAATTAATTTTCACTTAGCCACAATACAAACAAAAACAAATGCACCTCCAAAAAGCAGAAATAACTTCTAAACAAACACAAAACATTTAATGTTATTTGCAGTATTTTAGATCATTAAAATGTGAGTATGCTACTTTTGAAAGTACCACTGCATCACTTCTACAATAATCTTAATTCCTCTAAAAGATTGAGTGTTTGCCTCTTCTCCAAAACTCTCCTTTCATTCATCTATTCTGCTATAATTAGCATAATTCCAAATACAGAATAATAAATTTACAGGAGAGTAACAAGCACCATGCTGTAAGTTTCATATTTTGTTCAGACAAATCACCTTGTCTCTCTAACAAGTATCTTTTCAGGTTGGTGTTGCTGAAGTACCTAAGCAACCAAGGTCTCCGAAAGAGATAAGAAAATAAGAACTGTAGTATTAGATTAAACTCAGAGTTCAACTATTCCTATATCTTTTCTTCTGGCTTGCACCAAACAAAAAAATCACACAGACGGTGAATGTCATATAATCTATTCCTTCTATATCTCCTTGAATTTCAAATAGCTATGGATTTTTTTAAGTCAGAAAAGTGTGAATACAGTGGTCACCAAGCTCACATGGATACACAAAAACAAGCAAAAAAGGAACTTTTTTTTTTCTGATGGGGATTATCATTGGTTAAATACAGGGAGAAAATATATCAGATTATATTATAGATAAATCATATGCCAAATGTAATTTCTGAAAAGAAGAATATTTTTAGATTTTATGACAGAAAAAAAAAATATGGCTTTGAAATGGGTAATCTTCTATTTCACTAAATGTGCTCCCTGACTGAGACCTTGTATGCCAAGCTTCAGCCTGAAGCAAATTGTTATAGTCGAGCTATTAACTTCTAAAAATAGGAGGATGTGATGGAAACATTAAGAAACCCACTACTGGGCACAACCACAATCCAGGGGAGGATGGAACAACACTCCTTTGTTTTTCCTTCTTTACCTCATCACATTAGTGCAGTTTGTGGCACTGAACTGTGTCTGCATTAAATGCATTTTGTTTAGCCACTTTCCTTCTAAACAGCAGCTTATGATGGCGATATTTAATCTCTCTCACTCTCTCTTGTTTTTGAAGAAACTTAATATCAGCCAAATACTTCAGGTCAGTCACTTGCCATTTGTGACTTAGTACTTAAAAAAGGTGCTACTTCCTGGGGGAGAGAACAGACAAGCTGGAGGATTGCAAGAGTGATCTGAAATTAAAATGCTTTGCAAAAGGAGGTTTTTTCATTTTCACTTGAAGCATTTTGAGAAACAGAACAGTAGAGTTACATTTTGTAATGAAATGTGCAGCAGTGATTTACTTTTCTTTTGTGCATTTTCTGTGTTTTATTGTAGTGTACAAAATTTCTCATCACCTGCTATTTATTTTACATTCAGCACTGTAAAACCAAAGAAGCACTGACTCATGAGTCAGCAGGTGGGTGCCCCTCTCCAGAGGCATTCCATGCTTTTTCGCCAAACCATTTAGCACATCTGCAGCCTTCACTAAATCATTTTTAAAAGTAATATCGGTAATAAGAGTCAGAGAGCCTTGAAAGGTATGTGTGGTATGTGTTCTGCAAACAGGCTCTCAGCAAAAATCCCCAGAGCTAGGAACAACAGTAAAAATCATCTCAAAGGAGCAGTAGAGAGTGGAGAAAATGGATCTTGGTATAGAGGACATGCTATTTATGGAGGTCAATCTGCATCAGCGACATAACATTTCAGGGCTATTCAGCTACAAACACATTCTCATGAGTTGTGCTGGGTTTTAAGGAAGAGATCAAAAGATGAGCACACACAATGTGTGTGTGTGTGTGAGTGCTTCTCACAGCACCAGCAGACTGCTTTTCTACTTTGACCACAGAGGGGTGTGTTGCAATCAGTGCAAAGACAAACTGGAAAACAGGCTTTAACACTTCAGAAGGACTAAGTAAATCAATACACTTGAGTCCCAGAAAACGCATTGCATTACAGGAATTTTTAGAAGTGTCAAGAAACTTAGAAGCTTACTAGTGCCTGTGCTCCTGAGTCACCTGGACAGCCTAAAGTCACTCCTAGTACACCTACTGGAGCAGCCCGAATTCTGTGAATGTTTCACTGCAGGTAGATACCAGTTTGGATACAAACAACCTGTTAAAATCAAGTTAAAGTCTCTTGGAGTGTGATGGCACAAGAGGTTTGCCCTTGTGCACAAACCTGCTTTTTAGAATTGCTTAGATCAGTAGGCAACTTGTTAGAGTATTTTGCTTCCTAGTGGGGACAAGAGATTAGACTTTCAGAGCTTAAATGCTTAACTCAATTTGAATCCCACTCCTAAATCTATCTCAATCTCTTTGGTAACCCTTTGGTTATTTGACAAGCAGGGTAATAATTTTCATGCCAGAGTCTTCCACGTGTTTTTCAGAAACCTTATTGACTTCTAAAACCACATTTTCTGGGTATTTTCTGGCTGTTATGGCTGCTGTTCTTCAGTTGTTACCACACCATGCTTCCACTCATCTGGTCATCTCAGCAAAACTACCTCATTCGCTTACCCAAGAGCATGTGACATTGTAAACCACCTTCTCTGAATTTCTGCCAACATAGTTTAGACAATACACAGAACAGTCCTCCCACAAAAAGTTTCCACTTCTCTTCAACCCCAATAAGATGAATGCTTATCTGTCTCCAAATTCTTTCTCATTTTAGTCTGTGCTGGCACCTGGAAGTTCCAGCGAACCTAATAGAAAATCACTTCTTGCATGTGACACAGATTTTACAATGTTTGTCAAAATATTTATTACTTCTTATTTAAAGTAATACTGTCCAGAGCTTGAAATACTGCAACAGTTGTCCTGGATGCTGGATTTCAGTAAGTATGCAGCGTTCCATGTTTCAAAAATATTATATTCTCCAGATAAAGTCAACTGACTTTCTAGTTTCAAATGTTGAAATTACTTTGTTTTCTTTAGCACTTTTTGGGTATTTCATGGATGCCCACGTTCTGTGAGGGCCAAAAAACAAAGCAGATGCAAGAAAGCAACTAAGTTTTTTGGTGTGTTGAAATTTTATGCAGGCCATAAAATAAAGCTGAAGACAAAATGCTGCAAGAAAAAAGAGAATAAACATGAGAAGAAAAATAAAGAAATCCTGGAGGCACACTGAAAAAGAATGAGAAATGAAAATGGAGAAACTAGAGAATCCAAGGAATTTTAATGTAAAGGAAAAATTCAGTTGATTTTTTAATAGCTTCTAAATTGGAAAAATTGATGCAAATTAAGACACATGCCCCAAATTCACCAGTGACATGATTTCCCAAGGACAATTATAAGAGATAAATGTAAATCGTGTTCAGTTAATTGGAAGTAATAGATATAACAAAGGTAAATTGCTACAGTAAAATATATATACAAAATGTGTTTTGATAATAACAGTTAGTAATTGATAGGCATTTCCTTAAGAGGGACGGGTGGGTAAAAATGAAAAAAAGGCAAAGCAATAGACCACTTTGTAGATACACCTCCAAGCAGACCAGAACTGCCTGCTGTGTACACACAAGAGAGCACTGCAATTTTATGGGGCACAAGTGTTCACCTAAGATGTCATGCCAGCATTCTGGCCCTAGTTAGTGCATACAGAATTCATGTCATGTCCTGTTCCTCCTTGCCTCTGCTCCTGCTGCAGTGGCCAAAAAGACACAGGAGAGCTCCAGTTGTCTGCTGTTTCTGTTCATGATCACGACAATAAAAGAGTTCACTTCCTGGCAACTGATTCTACTCTGCAAGCACAACATAAAAATTTCTTACAGGGAAGAAAGACATGCTCTGAAGAGGATCCTGGAGTAATACAATAGTGAGATAAATAAAAGACCTTTGAGACAAGAATTTTCATTCTATGGGTTTGAAGAGGAAACAGTATCTTTATAAACATTTCTCTTGGAACAGGCAGAAGATGACAAATGCAGAACATTTCAGCCTTACCTGCAGCTGAACGGCCACTACTGACAGTGATTTTACTGTATAGGACTGTAATGACTGTGTCAGATATTATCAGAACTATTTCATTATTTCAGGTTCTCAGATTATCCCACTGAGCAGGTACCACTCCTCACTGCATCCTGCCACTTTAATACTGCCTTTGGTTTTTAGACACCGTCTATGTCTCTATAAAACCTTGCAACTTGTACCGTCATTTACATCTCTACAAACTGAGCGCTGCACATGCCAAAAATACCCCCAGATTATCCTGACAAGACATGCTTTATTCCCTCACTGTCACTATCTGCACGGAAAAGATACCAGGCAAGTACAATCATCTCAGTGTCCCTGAGCATATTAGGTACCTTCAGTGAATCCTGAAGGGACTTGCATCCCTTAGTCTATTTGTAATCTGACTGTGCTGCAAAGCAGTAGCCCAAGTATGAAACGAGTGTGCTTCCCATTTGTAAGGTACACAAGCACTTTAGGAAAAACTGGGGCTACCTTTCCCTTTCCAGACAGTTGGCTGATTTGATCACATGAAGTTTTCAAAAAGTGACTTCAGAGCAGAGATACCATTGAATAAATATTAAACATATGTTTCTTTTCCACCTAGACATGTTTGAAATTCCTGACCCTCCCAGATAAATTCATACAGAAATTTGAGTGTCTGATTGTGACTTCATGTGCCTAGACTTACTGAGCTACAGATTCCACACTCAGATACTCTCCTGTGTTGGAAATGCCTCATATCCCTATGGTATCTACATTTATGATACAGTCACAGGGACACCTATGTAGCCATCTATAAATTGTTGTATGTATTTGACCAGACACAGATCTTGCGGAGTGACTCAGAGCCCTTGGTGTCTCCTACACTTGGGAAGACTTCTCATCAATTCTCTGGGCGAATAGTGCATTGAATCTAACGAATCAGTTGGGCAGAAAAGAGAAAAAGAAATGATTGATTTTTCACTTGGTGGGTCAAACTCTCATATGGGATACAGGAAATCAGATTCTTTTGTGGGTTGTGGGGTTTGGTGGTTTGGGGTGATGTGTTTTGTATATGTAATTATTTATTTAAAAGATATAATAGCTTGGAGATGGAATGATTAAATTTTTCATTCCCTCAGACTGTTGCATTCTGGTGTTTTGTTTTTTTTAACCTGGACTGTAGGAAGCCTGGATTTATGTTTCTCTTCTAAGCTATGCCACTGGGACTGCAAGATAAGGCACAGCCTTGTCCCAGTGACTGCTGTATTGACTATCCATAGATGTCAAGGAAGTCTTTGCCTGCCTCCCAGGAGAAAGAGTTGGCCATAAGTACTTAATTCTAGAAAGTTCGTAGCTGACAATCTGATATCACAGGGATTTCCTGTGGGAAATCACTGCCTCCCTGTGTTCTGGAATATGATGTCTGACCATGTTCAACTCTTGGGGGTTAGGGCCCCCTCTCTATTTTCAGATTCTCAAAGCAACTAGCCTGCTCAAGCAGCTGAATCCTGCTTATCTATTTTTTCTTAAGATTATGTCTTGTCACTGTAGGCAGAAAATGCTTGGGGATTTGCAGGAATGGGAAGGATGCAGCACACTTTTTGTAAGAACCTATGGAAATAGTGGAGCTATGGCTCTGTACTTAACTATCATAAACATTTATTTTCAGAAATAAATTCAAATAATCTAAAGAGCTCCCATTTTCTTACTTCTGGTTGACAATTTTGCCCTCAAAGCACAAGGCTGTGTTTCAGTGTTATCAGTGAAATGTACTGTAATGCTTGGCAGAAGTCAGCAATCTGTTGCAGAAGAGGGACTTGCCTCTCCCAAGGGCACAGCAGGGAGGCCGTGGCCAACTCCCTCACTTTAAATTTAAAGAACAAGCAGAATGCTTCAACCACAAGGATAAACTTAAAAGGCTATCCAGTCAGGTGTACAATGCAGGTGTTTGATTTCCATGTAAGAAAGACAAAGATAGTGTTTCAAGATTGGCATTTCCTTGCTCAAGGGTGGGTTTCTCCAGGCTCAACAGAACAGCACTATGGACACCAAATCATTTGCTCATATATTCAGATTCATATTCAAATCCGAATCTTTTCTTCTCTTTGATCAAAAAAAATCAAACCAAAACAAAAAAACCAACCACCTAAACTAACAAACAAAAACAGTTGCTACTGTTGTTTCCATTAGGATTAATAGTATTATTCTCTCCCCTAACCTGCATAGGCTAAAGAAAAAAAAATTGCATCATGCTAACAAGCGTCTAATTCGGTACAGAAATTTGCCTCATTAGAACTGCATTTAAAGGTTTAGTGAAGCTATTAGTGATTATTTTTCTGGTGCCCATAAAAATATCTTTTTCAGTGAAAAAAAAAAACCAACTAAAGTTGTGTAGTTTTAATTATCATCTCCTATAGCATAAGAGCACCAAAGGAGGGAAATGTAACACTAAATGTAATAAAAAAGCAACAGTGTTCGGATAATATCGCAGAAGAAATCGAATATTGTGAAGCATGGAATTACACATCAGAAATCTCATATAAATTTAAATGAAAAGTTCTAATGGGAAGCCTTTTAATCTAATGAAAACATATGAATTTGCAAAGGACAATGTCTCTCATTTAAGCTATCAAATTTGATAAAATGATCTCAGAAAGGTTTAGGTCTAATTATATTTTCAAAAAATAACAGTTGACAGAGAAATGAAATAATCTTCTTGAAGAGAACTAACAGAAAAAATTAATTAAACCAGAATGCTGCAGCAAGGAAAATGAGGCTGGTATGTGCCTTGTTTGCCAGTGTAGAAACACATTCAGCAAAGCAGCTATTGAAACATCAAACTTGCTTTATCAGTATTGTTTCACCAGTATATCAAATGTTCAAGTGACTACTTTTTGGAATATCCTTTCTTCAAGACTCACTGAGTGCGACTACCTATAATTAATCCAACACATAACTATAAACCAATGTAACACTAAAGGACTTCCCTCAGATACACTTCCTTCAGTGAGAAATACTCATATTAGTTAATTAAATAATTAGACATTTTGGCAAGTGATCTGGCACTATATCTCCTGTTCATAGCAGAGATAAATGAAACAGTTTATGCTTGCATAGTTCCATATATTTGGATTCTAGCATTATTTCTTTGAGCTATCTGGCAAGATTAAAAACCTGTTTCAAAATTGTCACACTTTTTTAAGCACATCTTCTTAATAAAATGAATCCAATAGGTGAAAATGCCTGGTGATACTTAAATTTTTATTATTTGGTTCGTTTACAATCTCAAAAAACTGGGAAAGTGGAGAGTTCCATATTCATATTGTACTGATTATGTGAATGTCTCTCTTTCTTTCAAAAAATGTGAAATTATGATTTTCCTTAGATAAAAGGAAAACAGTGCTCCCTTTTAAAATTATCATGTACTAGCTGAATTGAGATTTTATCACTATTTTTTATGCTAACTACATTATTTCCTTATATGATCAAATATACGTTGTCTGCGCCCAATTTGGTATTATTTTCAAAATGTGCAGGGAATGTTTGGGTTTTATAACCAAACTTGAAAAAGCACAGGCATTATCCACAACTGTTCTCTAAACCATCTTAGAGCTAATTTTAACTTTAAGCAGACTTACGATAAAAGTAACTATATAAGTTTTAAATATCAAAGAATATTCTAGACTTATTCTGTTTGAATTATACTCCAGGTCTTGAGGAAAGTTTTAAAGTACTTAGATCACTGGAAGTCATTATGCTTTTCATGGGCAGTCAGAACAAATGTTATTAAAATGAATATCTCAGTAAGATTCAATTATTTATCATAGGTTTTGCTTAAAATGATACCACTTTCCTTTTTTTATCAACCTGACAAAAAAATTGTATGAAATAATAGTTATTCGCAAGCTGCTATTCCTCGACCTCAGCAAAGAAAAAGATTTTTTCTTTTGCTGTGCTTTTTAGAGAGGGATTCAGTTTTTGTGTTGAAAGGGATTTTTCAGAATCAGTTTTCCAGAAGTGGATGTGAGTAATTTGAATTTAACTCTCTGTTCCTATTGCCTACAGCTAGAGTCGCTGAACTCAAGTCTGCAAAATTAACATTAACTATAGGAAGAACAGAGCCTACAATGTCTGATAATACTGTGATGACACAATGTGCAGAGCTCACAATATCTGATAATGCTATAATGAAACAATGTACATATGTGAGTTCTCAATGACATGTTGTCCAGGTCTAAGTAACTAAAATTACTTTTTCAAATTTACTCTACAAGTTATTTGCTAACAACAATTAAACAAAATTATTGTAGTTTTATAAGCAGTGTTCTTACAGGATTTTAGCTCTTAAAAAAAAAAAAAAGGATGTTGTAATGTCTGTTTTTAAATATGAAAAATAGTACTTAAAGCACTATGTGCTATAGACTTCTTTTGGATTCAATTACCCATCATGGTATTTTACTAAATGTCAGGGAGATTTCCTAGATAGTCCTGTTCATCAGATCATGAAAGTAGCCTGATCTTCTTAGCAGACCACAGCAAACTGAACTTGAAAGTTCTGATCCTTACAGTTTGGTGGGAGTTTTAACAGCCTCTGGAAAAAAATCAGAATGATAGGCAATTGTGTGAACAAAAGTTTGCGCAATCATTATATCTAGAGTTTGAATTCACGGAAAAAAACCAAGACTGGGAAAAGTTTTTATGCTCAGCCCATTCTTTATCATCCTTCTAGCATTCCTTTCAGATGTGAATTTACACACTTCACTGCTCTTCTCCCTTCCTTTCATCAAATTTTATACCCTTCAGTTATTAACATATCTGCTTATTGCCTCACACATGCACACACCCTTCAGTGAGGTGACCTGCTGTCTCCCTGGTTCTGGGGATGACCTTGTCTGCTCCAACTCAGCACAGCCTGTCTGAACTTAGTGTTTTCTGTGAGGTACAATATAATTTTCTACTCCATGAGGCAACCTTCCAACAATATTTCAAAGCTTTTGCACAGAAAAAAAAATTACATTTCCTTGGGTGACAGTTTGTATAAATACCTGTTTTGTCTGCTCAACATCTGTTGTATTTCCTGTTCTTCATAAACAGCTGAGTGAAACTGCCAGTTTATCTTTTCTCGACGTCCACATGATGCATCAACAGGACCACTCTGAGAGGGACACAGCACCCTTTTGCAGAGGAGGTGGAGGGGCATCAGGAGATCTCGCAAGCCACCAGTTGGATTAAGGACCAGAATGACCTGGGAGTGGATGTGCCGCAAATTTAGGGGTGATAGAAACAAAGTAATATTAGGCATTCTGTCCACTTTGCTGCAAACCAGAAACTGGATTAAAAAAAACCTTAAGGAAAGAATCTACTGTGCAAGGACAAGCACCAAGAAGGAGATTTGTTTGCAATTTATATTTTAATTTCTCATTTCTTACAGATTTGACTTTTGCTATTAGCTGCCTCACACCAGTTTGTGTCATCATAAAACCCAGCTTTCCAGAAATGTAGGTATAATAGTTTCATGAATGCTGCAGGAGCAGGGCTGAGGCCATGGTATGTCTAAGCTTCAGACAGCTTAAGCTCCTTACACCACCCACAATGTCACCTGTCCTCTGTTATGCATATCTCCAGGCTTTTATAAACATTCTTCCATAATCTTTTCCCATATAAGTCTGCTCTCAACAAACTGACCAGTGGAGGACACAGTAGAAACTTGGCAGGCTACATGCATCCAAAATATATTATTATTAAATAAAAACTGTAGAGGACAACCACATACACAGGGAAGAGACTGAAAGCCAGGTGTTCTGTAGGGTGGATGGTTCCATACACTAACAGAGTTACTCTTAATAGCATGGATTGAGTATATTCACATCTAATCCTAGAGCTAAATTTAAGTCCCTGACAGCCATGTATTTAGCAATATAGAAATAGTTATTAAATCTTAGAGATCCACCAGAGGTCCTCTGAACAATTGGACAACTACAGCTGAGCAGCCTAAACTTTTTTCTTATTAAAAGCTGAATGTGATTAGCTTGATTTCAGGAGAGTTTTCTTTTGCAATATTTTTGGAAATACATTTTCAACATTCCATTCACAAAAATTGATAAAATATTTGGCATTTCTTCTGAAATATGAATTTATACATGAATTTGGAACCATTCATGCAGGGGAAAATTGCATTTTATTTCCTTTATTTCTGTTCACTTTTTTTTCCCCTAAACATTATTCTGTTATAGGTCAAGAGGGGCATAATGCAATACTGTCCACTACGGCACATTATTTCTTTCATACCATTTTTCAGTTTTAAAATATGAGAACAATTTTCTCCTAGAATAAGTGGAAACATCTCAATTTCTAGATGAATCCCTTCTTTCCATGATGAGAAATGGATGTATTCAATGTCCACAGAAATGGACAGAAGTCTTGCAGTTCCTGTTGAGATGACTTGAACCAATCGTAGAAGAGCAGTGCTCCACAAAATGAACTTTAGCACAGGGGAACTAATCTCCCAAGTCTCCTTCTACAGCTAATGGAGAGAGAGAAGCATCTCTACAGGCAATTGAGAAGAGGATTCTATTATCCTCAGAAGAGGAATTATACTAAAGCTAATTTTAGATTCTGCCTTGCCATCTCAAGGAACCTATCCCTCCCTATTGAATGCCTTGAACTTGGGGAGATTAGCAACCCAGGACATGGACAGTCTTCACATTCACACCCCTAAGGCTGGACTATTTCACCATAACTCAGATGCAAGCTGATATAAAGCATATGCTCAAATACTGGTATCTGTAGCAGTTGACTTGACTTATACATTTTTATAATCTGAAATATCAAGTGTTTCAATTGTTTTGACCCCAGCCATCAGTGATAAACAATAAATAAAATCATATTAATATACAAGATGCAGTTTTATAATAATGTTGTATATCTACACACATGCAAACTTTGATTTTTGGGAGGAAAAAAACTTTTTAACAAGTTTTTCTTGTGCTGTGAATAATTATTTTGTGACTTTTCCACAATCAAAGGGATTTAAAGAGAAATTTTGGCTTCAAACATACAGGATTTACTTGGTAGGTTCAATAAAAGAAAAAATCCAAGTAATTCTGCTTTTAGATGATTTCCACTTTTGTTTATTTCATGCTCTACATGAGACTGAGACAATTAATGAATATTGACAGCACTGCAGCAGTAACAACTGCACCTCAGCAATCTCCGTGAAAGAGACCCTAGTGTTGGAAATTAATTTCTTACAAGGTGACAACTCCATTTTCTTTCCACCGCAGCAGATAAAAACTGAATGCTTGGTTTGGGCTGTGTATAGCAGATAGTACCATGAACATTCTGTCCCAATTGCATTCCCACTGCTCTCTGCCAATGACAAAGCAAAAGGCAGCCAATACAACAGTTCTTATGAATCATCAAAGTTAGATGTGAAAAAGATCAAGAAATACTCTAACCACTATAAGTTGATCCAGCCTTGTTCCACAGAGTCTATTTTTGAGGTGCACCCCCCCTCGGCTGCAGGGCCAGCCAGGCCCTTTGGTTGGTCATCTGGGGACATCTAGAACTGGCTGCGTCCAGTACAGGGCAGCCCTGGCCACTACCCATGAAGGCCACCCTGCAGCCCCCATGTCCACTGCCTGGGCACCTGCTCTGAGTACAATCACATGCCTTACAAGACTATAAAAAAATTTCCTCTCCTTGATGTCATATCTTAACTTCTCTAATACCCATGAGAAAACTTCAGTACTATTTTTATCCATAGCATTTGGTTTTGCTTAGTCAAAACAAACTTGTTCAGCACTTTTAAAGTTCCCAAACAAAGAGGGGACTTAGAAACTTCCTTTCGTATAAACTTCCCGTCTGCTTTACCAATGGACTCATTGTTTCTACACTTGTAACTGTGACTGAAAGAATGGAAATCCTTGAACTGTTCATCCTTACTATCTCTTGTTTATAGTTCCTTTTCCCTCAGCTTACAACAAATCATTTCTATCAATCTGAGTTTGTTAGGTAAGATTTAATGAGATTTAATTCTGTTTCTTTTTTAAAATTCTATTACATCACAGCTAACTGTTCATCTTTTGAGAAATTTTGTGCAAAATATTTTGTTTTCTAGCTAAGTACGTCCTTTATATTTCAAGGATGCCTACTGCTGTAGACTTTGGTTGGATTTTTTGATTTTGACATTTCACCATTTTAACAGAAGTTCGAACTAAGCAACAGTGATTCCCGAGTAAGGGGATAGTTTCATGGCAGCAGTACTGGACATCTTGGAGACCAAAACCAATAAGCCTTGAAGAAAGGGCTGATGAGCACAGAGAAGTGCAAAAGCATAGATGATAAAAATCATCAAGATCAAAAGGAAGAAGAAAAAAAATTTTGAGCAATTCCTTGACCAAGATAAAGAGTAGGCTCCCAGTAACTTCAGTCAATGAAATGGATGAAGGTGAAATTCATTTGGGAAAGATGAAGAAAACAGTCAAAGAAGAAGGCTAGATTATTCATGTTTTGCACACAACTAATTTCCCATGATAACGCAATTCCATCTGTAGGCAGATAGAGCAATAACATAGGAAATAAAATAAAGAATATACATTTACATTATGAATACGCCTAAGGTCTGTTAAAGCAAACCTGATGACAGAAATCCATGAGGCTGTATTTGATAATGTTTAATTACTTGTATCAGGACTGGTTGTTCTACTTTCTTTTGCTTAAATAACTATACAACTGATATTTTTATGGGACTTCAAATAAATGAACAATGGTTACCATTGATAGAAAAATTGATTGAGAACAGAACAGCTACTACTCATTCTTTGGAGCTCCGAGAGGTCCTAATTTGGTAAAATGTATCATGGGTGCTCAAGTAGGGATTTCAGAGACAGGTTTAAAGACTATAACACAAAGGAGGCACTTTACCTTTAATGAACACACACGGCATTAACAACCTGTCATGTAACAGATGTAGAGCACACAACAAATACTTAGAGACTTGTTCTTGTTCTTCAAAGGAGAACAAGTCACCATATTTTTTGTCCTTTTGATATACAGCTGTGATCAGACAGGCTACATTCATTTTATGTGACAAGGCCTGCATTATGTTTGTATTTGTTCTGGGAGCAGTGATCAAATTTTGTAGGTATCATTATGTGCCTTTTAGTGCTTTACATGTGAAAAACAGTCTATTTCTTTACAAATGAAACAGAGATGTGAGTCAAAGGTGACATGCAGTTTATTTTAAGCAACTCAAACACCTTTTGTACACTGAATTTCCCAAATAACAAGGGTAACGGGAACAATTCTCATTTAAATGATTTAATTTCTTTTGTGTCTATGCAGCACAGGTCACTTGGAATCTAGAATAATGTACTCATTGCCTGATGCACCAGCTTTCCTGTAATTTGCAGTCTGACATCACACCTGTGAAGGAACCTCAGTTAGACACAATGAAATAATTTGGGAAAGTAAAGGAATTTTATACTGGCCAAATTTAAGAGTCACATGAATACTTGAGTATCTAGAATGAATGTTTTACTAAAAAGACTGTATGATTAAGACTTTATATATTTGTGCTATGTACCAAATTTAAAAATAATTTAGAATTAAACTTTATTAGGTTCAGAAAGTTTTCTGCCTCCCTCATATATTCAGATATGGAGTCACATTTCCTTGTGTCTACAACTAGGTTATCAGATCGACCAGACAGAACCTTCATGTCTAGTTGCTAATTATTCTTTCTAACATTTCATATTATTTCTAATGTATATCAGCAGTTCTCGGGAGTTGTAATCCCTTTTATTACACTACCATTACCATTTTATATACCCAGTAGCCTTTTATAATCACAGGAGCAGGAGAAAAAAAAAAGTTTAAATCATGAGAAATATCTTGAGAGTTTCCTTTTCAAAGAAAAGACTGCAGAAATGTTTTCCCAACCATAATACAGCTTAGAAGAAAATTTTTGTGTTAATGGATGTACAGCCCAGATGTGCTTATTCACCCTGAATAGAGGCTCTGGTATTTAAATGCTACAGCTTAAGGACACAATTGGTTAAAATTAACGAAAATCTTTGAGCAGTAACCGTTTACAGGCTCTTTACACAAGGTTCAGCAATTTGATTTTCAAATAGTTTGGCACTTTGTCTTATTACCTTTCTGTCACTCTACAATTTACAGCAGGTGACAAAGAAGTTGCCTCATATACAAGAAGTATGAAATCGATATAGCATACATAATGCTGATTAATAGAAACTGTAATAACCTAATATTCAAGCAGTTGGATCTTTGCTATCTTCCTTATCAAACTACAGCACACTCATTGTTTTGTACCATAGTTAAAATTGTCCAGAGATAATATTCATTACACAGCCAATACTCGATAGCATTTTACGCGATTTGCTTTTCTAAGAGAGACATTTCCGACAAAGACAGAAAAAATTTACAAATCACAGAGAGAGCAATGACCAGTGTTGTCACGGCACCGTGACAAAGTGCATGAAAAGGTAACCCTGTAGTTTCCAAGCTGCTCCACTTCTGGGGTCACAGTCTTCCTTCCATTGACAAAATCTAGATTACAACTACTTAGCTGGTAGCAGAGGGATCTGTGCTATGGTCTTCCAGGAACTACTTACACACACTGTGGATAAAATACATTTCAGGCACCCAAAACAAGCGTCGAACACTGGAACATAAAGCCTCCTTACATGTTGATAAGCTAGCTTTTAATGTCTTTTTTTTTTTTTTTAATAAACCATCATAGAGTTAGTCTTAATCTTCCATTTGGTAAGATAAATAACCTTAATATCACGAGTTTTTCACTTTGCAGTGGCCTTTAACTGTGTTTATTCAGTCCTGTGGCACTTCTCTGACTCCCCCCCGTTTATCTTCATAGCTTTTTTGAGAGGACATTTGAAAATAGACTTACATAATAACAAGAAACTACAGAGATATTTTAACAATGGTAGTCCTCTTTCCTACTTTATGCCATGAAGAATGAATTACCCTAGACTACAGAAGATGACTTCAGATTTTGAATTTTTTCTGAATTTTATAAGTAGTTAAGGAATCAGCTCTCCAATTTACAGCATGATTTGAAGATCTGGTGTTTGTAAATTTGCTCTCTCTGCATAACTGCTGAGGACCATGTATTTGTAGATCCTATTCTTCCCCAAGTTTATTAATATAAACACTGGTTACCATACTTCATTTTCTTCCCCCCCAAAGTTATTTCTAACTCAAGAAAAGATAGAATGGTCTTTTGGGTTTTTATAAGAAAAAGTGCCCCTCCCCTTACTATTTTGCCTAAACGTTATTTCCTAAAAGATGTATAAAGGGTGATTTTAAAATTCTAGTCATGTGAATCATCCCCTCAGGTTTCCATTATACCAACGAGGCTGTGTTTATGCTCATAAATAAGCAATTCCAATTATGCTTGTTTATTACCCAAGCTCCTATCATTGGTGTATAGGCAATTAAAGATTAAAGAATTTCTTCTCTCCTCGTCCTTTGGTGTCTTGATTAATTTTGTTCTCAGCATCACAATTCTGTACGGAAAGTTCATGTGTTTCCTCTTTTCACCCTTCTCTTTTATTTGATGCCATCTTAACCACTGCAGTATACGTCTTTGGTACTTGCCTCAGAGATGTTTTCTAAGGAACTTTAAAAGGTTTTTAAGACTTCCTAATGCCTATGTTGAAATTAATTCTCAGAACTGGTTGCCATTTTATTAGCAGAGTAATGCCTTAACAGCAATCCATGGTTGATTGACATCCAGCTATGACATGCCTCTGTCTTTACATTTTAAGGAAGCACACAATCTACTTCAGCATTCATATTATGCCACATTTCCCATCTTTTCCATCAGGATAAGTTCTAGTACTACAAAATACTTACTATCATCTAGCAATCCACTTCAAATTGTCGTATATATTAACTTTTAACTAGAGTGCTACTGGACTGTGCCAGGGAAGACTGAATCAAATGTCACTTCATATAAACAAAAATCATGCTCAAATTCCTATCACATCAAAGCAAAATAAATTGCGGTGTGGTAGTATGAATTCCTTTTGCCAAGCTGTCAGGTAAAAAAAGCTGAACAATTCACAAAAACAATTATGTTCATAGGCAGTTGTTCTTAAGTGTGTCATTTCTTAAGAAATTTTTATGAATAATTCAAGTAGTGACTTTAATTAGTGTTTAAATGATCAAAAAGATAGTTCTGCTTAAATAATGATGTGATTTTACTAGCAACTGTTTTACCACCACGAAAATTATTGAAATAGAAAACTTCCTAAGACAACTAATCAAACTTGAATAAATAGAGATGTCACTATATTTTTCTGCGGGTAAATTTGACTGCTTTAGTCATGCAAGCAGAGTTTACAGCACATCTCTGGGGAGTACACAAGGATCTTAATAAATCTCAGTTATGTTTTTCACAGGTAAAAGATATTCTTAAGACTGACTTGACTGACTCTTCTTCAACTTCCGTAAAAGTCAGCTAAATATCTTGTATTGCTAATATTTGGAGAAGAAGGTCCATATCAATGAGACTCTTGCAGACACTGACACTGACAAGAGGTTGTGATTAATATTTTGCAGCTATCATAACCACGGGGCATAAATCCTGCTTCATGGGAATCAGCAAAAGTTTTTGCTCCTGACTTCACACATTATCTCAGTCTTAAAAAGGTGTAATTTGGTTGCCTAACTGGAGTTAAACAATATCACTTTTGGCATGCTTTCATAATGCACCAGATCATCTGTCACTCCAGACGAAGGGCACTGAAACCCACTGTGTCAGATCTGTCAGCCCCACATGAATGTATGAGATACAGAAAACCTGAAATAGCACCAAATGCTGGTGTTTAGGCCACTGAATTTTACCCAAAGCATTTCTTAACTTGGGAGTTATACATAAGTGATGAGGAAAATGAAAGAAAAATCAATTTTTATAAACATATTTTCTTTTTTAACATGACTTAAGCATTCTATGATTCTGTGAACTTGTCATTCAACCAAGTCTTCTTTTAAGTAGCAATGCCTTAGGTAAAAAAGCCCAGGAAATTGAAGATCTGAAGGAGGAGATACTAGCAGGTCTCAGTTTTAATTTTCATGGGAATTAATTTCTAATATTTTTTCTAACTTTGATTGCTAAAAAAAAAATTTAATTTGTTTCTACCTGCCTCTAAATCATCTTTCTCTATTTTCCTGCCTTCTCAGACTTTAACACGGTGAGTGGAATTGTAGGCAACTACTTTAGCATGAGATGACTTGTTCTCCACTGACTGTACTGAACAATTTCCGCAATGGGAGACTAACATCCAGCTAATAGGCAGGCTGAGCAGTCTTAGACACAACCTGGAACAGAATCCTTCTTTCAGCTGCTGACACACAGGTGTTTGGTTCCACTGAAACAACCAGAATATCTGAGAGTTCATACAAAGGCAGCAAACACGACGCTCAAAGTCTGCGCCTGCTGAAGGGCCCGTAAGGCGCTATGAGGTGTCTCAGCTGGCCTTAGATGGCTGCATTTAGGCAACTGAATTGGGCCCACAGAGCCTTTCTTAGAAACTGGAACTAAGAATGTTGTCAGATCTTTCTAGGCAGAGCAGAATAAAGGCTAGTCTAGACTTTTGTTCCATGACTATTATGGTTGATGCTGAAGAAAACTGCCTACCTTTTGTCAATCCAGCTGGCTCTCAATATATTATAAAAGTATGCAATTGACAAACAATATGCATGGGAGTTTACACTGAAATTTTACAGTGAAATTCTGAAAATAGTGAAATGCCTTCTAATGGACTTACTGATGCTTATATTTACAGGGAAGCAGGTCTCCAAAACACAGTAAAGCTTTTTCTTTCATCAGTAAAAATATATTCTTGCAAATTGTAAAGATTCTTGCATTTGTGAAGATTCATTTGGAGCAAGAGGTGATTATCAATAAGAGGATGGTAATCTCACTAAATGAGTGAATTCACAAGCATCTCGGAATATATTATTCTCATGATGTACAAATGTTCAAAGTAAGAAGAGTTAGAAGGAAACAGAGTGAGGAATTAAAAACAAATAAGCAACTGCTTATATTTCAGATACCTCCAACTTTTTTTCATCACCATGTCTTGCAATATTGCAACAGTGGTATGAGCCAAGCATATGTGCAGTGCAGGGTTTTGAGGGATTAGTCTTCTTAGTCCAGCCTATACTGTTGGAAAACAGTTTTCTATGTTACGTTAAGAAGTAAGACTCATTCTTCATGGGACCCTGAGCTTTTAGGAAAACAACTAATATTTTTCAAGGTTCTTTTAAAGGACGAAGGAAGAGATGTACATAAAAATTTTGAGTTACCCATTCTTCGTCTCACACTGTTGTTTCACGAGAAAGTCTTGCAGAGAAAGAAGAAAGTCACTTTGCAGTCTCCTGGGATATAGAAATCATGTATGAATCCATAATGCCTTCTCATCCATGCATCATTGGGGAAGGAAAAATCAAAGTAAGCTTTCTCTTCCAGCCCTGCAGTGTGCTTACTTTCTCTTTTTGCTGATTACATGCTCTCTTTACTGTTGAAATACTATTAAAAGCACATAATAAAAACTTTAACTTTTTCATTTAAACTCTGTTGTTTGCTTTAAACAACATATACAGAAATGGTCATCTACCTCTCACAATAAACGCCTGGCAAACAAACAAATTCAGCAACAGCAACCATGAATTATAAGAGGGTTTTATATTTCCTTCAGCATAAAACAGGGAAAAATAAATCCCATCAGTAAGTAAATGAAGTGGATCTCAGCATAACCAATCTATGAGCTGAAAATTAGTTTAATTCCCATGGTAGGAAGTTTAAGAGATTCATAGATTAGAGGGCCAGAAGGGACTGTTGTGATCAAATTTATGAACTTATGCAGAGATTTTCAAAGGCAGAGAAGACATTTGGGTATGTAATTCCCACAGACTTACAAAAGAATTTGGATTTTAATTGTAACTTCATTACAGAGCACCCCTTTCAAAGGATAGTAATTTGACCAATACCCTGAATCCTAAATCATGATGCGTAATAGTGAATGTCACCCAGGATTTAATTACAAGTGTCTCAACATCGTCAAAATGCAAACAAATTATAGTACTCTCAGTGCCCAGTATTTTTCTTCTGACATTGCCTGAAGAGGATATAAAAGAAATTTGATGGCTAGGCCTTTTCAAAGACCTGTGCACCATGGTGGTGGTGAACGTACCTTTAGACTGAAATAGAAAACACAGCCTATCTGAAGTAAGCAGAAGTACAGGCAAAAGCCTACACCATTAGGGAAAACACATTTCTTATTTAATTTATTTGACAAAATTATTCCTTCTCTATGGAAAATGTTCTGATGACATCAGCATATAATAATAAATTGCAGTTTTTCAAGCTTACTAGAGCAGAGTCAAGATTCAACTTGGAAGGGGTTAAATGCATTTTTATTACCAAAAGGACACTTCTTGAAAAGAAAAAGGCATATTCATCAAAAAAAAAAAAAAAAGAAATTTGTTAATCTCTTATAACAGACTGTTTCTCCGTGGTCTGCTTCCTGTATTTAAATACAGTTTATCTTGGTTTTAAAAATAGCATTTTAAAAAGGAACAGAGGAAGTGTTACACTGGGTGAGACAGTGATCCATCTATTCCTAGTATCCGGTCTCCAAGGGTGGTTGTTAACACAGACTCTTATTTTGTCAGATATATCTGGTGTCTTCTAACGACAGTTTTAAAACTGTTTGTATTTCTCTTCTGCTAAGGACCTTTTTTTTTTAATGTTTGTTTACTCATTTCTTTATTTCACTATTACTGGCTATGCTTTCTGAAGTGTTGCCACAAACACAACTGCATACCTTTTTTATTCCAACTGTGCTGGCTCTGAAGAGCCAGCAGTTGATGGTTTTCTCCAGCAGAAAATTGCTGCTGGTCCTCAAGCATTCTCTGTAGTTTCAGAAACAGAGAGAAAATTTAAGGCTGGGAATACTCGTCGTACTGAAGTTTTCTTACCAGGAAAGAAGTGTTTTTTCAGTGTATCTGCTGCTGCTGCTTCCTTCCTGACGTAGCTGAGGTGGAAGTAAGCCGACTGTCAGTAAGCTGACCACCCAAAAACAAAAAAAAAAGATGTCTCAGCAATGTGTTTGCTATCGAAACACCTGAGGTATTGGTGCAATCTCAAAAGCTGAGGAGATCATGGGAATTTTTTTATACATTAGTCAGTTCCATCTACAGTCTGGGTTCCTTACTTCTACATATGTTAATGGACTTATGCCCTGAAATTATAATTTTGACTAATTCTGGCCAACAACTGTGTCATGTACCAAGTGGAAATAAAGAGAAATTGATCTGACTGATGGGTTTTTTTGTAGGGGAAAAAGCAGTGTCGTCTTTTCAGAGACAGCTTTTCCAGTCAAGTACCCTATTGAGAAAAGCAGACATCACTGGCTTCAACAAATCATATTTATGCCTATTCTGGAAGTTCCGGCACATGTAAAATAACAGCTTTGAAATGGTAATCAAATTATTGGAAAGAGATAGTGCTCTTTTTTCTTTATCTGCTCTAAACCCAGCACCACCTTGTCTTTCTCTACTACTGCTACCTGTAAGGAAGCTTAAGTGAGCATACTGAAAAACACAAAGAAAGCTCTTGTCATAGACTTAGTTCCATATTCTCTGTAAAATATAGAATCAGTTTTCCATACAACCCCTTTTTAAACAGTCATGCTTACAGTCAGATAAAAAATTACTTTTGAATCTTTCAGAGAGGAATGATTAAGCTAATAATTTGCTTTCATTTTATAGAGATATTTCATATCACTAATACCTTATTAGATCCTTTCATTTGAATCTTCCATCACTGATTATTAATACATGTGTTCTGTTACACAGACCAGTAAATATCCCCAAGCTGAATTTTCAACAGGTTGTTGATACCTTTGGATTCTATTGTATTGAATTCAAAAACCTTTAAGGCTTTCTTTTTTCTTCTTGTTTTTTTCCATATTTTCTGTCATGCGTCTTCAACGTATCTCTCTCTCTCCGTTCTTCTTCACAGAAGTGGGATATAAGGACCTCTCCTATTGTCCCACCTCTCTTCAGCCCATCCAGGGGTCACTTTCTGTGGATTCCTATATAGCTTAAGCATTCTTTTTCTCAGAGATCATCATACCTGCAGCAGTAAAACCATATAAGTCAGTTTGCACTTTAGCTAGTACACGGAAGACACAATCCTAAAGAGTACTAAAAAACCTCTCTCTGGCTCCATTTACTTATTGCTCCTGGTCCTTCAATGGTCCTGTTACTCAAAGTCCTGCAATTTGCCTCTGTTGAAACAAATTCAGGCTAGCTCTGTTCTCTCTCCTGGCTTCAAAATGTTTGCAAACGCCATGCTTTGTCCAAGGAAGCTACAATCTCACCAAGTTTAGACTGAGCATAGAAAGATTCAACTCTAAGAAGCCACTCATTTTACAACAACAATAACAACTGCAGGTTTAAAGCAGCATGAAGCATCACACATCACATGGCTGATCTGGAAGAAGTCAGCAACCTGCTAACAGCAGGGATATCTCTCTCTCTCTTTCCTTTCCTCCCCCATCTTTCTCTCCTAATCTACTTTTTCTCTTCTGTGGATCCAAAAACTTTGGTGGTTTATGTTGGGATGAAATACCTGCTTCCATGCACACCTTGATTAAAACACTATTGTGCTACCAGTGTGCTAGTTTCACTACTTTATACTGATGCTGAAACTTGATTTGTTAGCCTTTGTTTAAGCTCACCATGTAAGCAGTTTTCTTTTGATCGTCTCACTGGTTTTCTTGAGAATCTTATTTTTTCTTGCTTGCTTCCTGTGGATGTAGAAGCTAATCTACCTCAAGGGCGACTGCTGTGCTTACTCAGCAAGATAACATTGCCTTTGGAATTAATTTGTAGAAAATCCAAGAAAAATCACAGAACCTACAGAAGTGAGGTTCAGAGGCAAACCCCACTTTTTTTTTTTACTTTTGTTTTAAGGACATAAATTCAGCATTTGTGGAAAACAGACACATAAAGACTAGTATTTAGCATATTCTTTCCTGGCAAACTGGGAGAAGAATCTATACTGATAACAAATGCTGCAGTAGACTTTTTTTTAATCTTGAGAGGTGATAAAACATCACAGTAACAGCAGTGAGCTGGAAAAATCTCTATAAAAGGAAAACAATTAGAGACATGTGCATTAAAATACATTACATTTCTCTTATTTTCATTTTACGTGAGTACAGATGCAGAAGCTACAGTGGGACAACAGCTGCAGCTCATTATAAACATGAAACATCAGGAATACTAACATATTCTTAACCTTTTAGCAAGAACTTCATACATAATTAGTGTATCTGAAAAATATAATTCTTGAGATTAATTCTCCATAACAAAATCTTTTTCCATATACTTCCACTTTTCTTTTATCCACCTATAATTCTCCTTTCTTGGTTTCAAAACAAGAAGAGGAGGAACAGCAAACCAAAAATTAGACAGCTTTTAGGGACTTGAGAAATACACTGCTTTTACAATGTAATTATATTATGATAAAACTTTGTAGTTTGTAAAGTTTGAAGTGTTTAAAGACGTATGTATGGTTTGAAAGAAAAGGAGATTGTAGCTATTTTTGTTATTTTAGTTGTTTAGTCAAAATTATCATAAAAAATATGATTTAGGAAAGCATTAATTTAATTTCTAAGCTGTCTTGCGTATCAGTATGTTCCTTTATGAATAAATAAATAAAACTAACTTAAATTTTTCATCTTCTATCTTCTGCTTCTTATCAGAGGATAGGAATAAAAAATATCATTTTCACGTGTGCAATGAATGATATTTCAGTGTTTTGTATGCCTCAGCAAACTAGGAGTTTGTCTGTTACTAGTCAGAAATTATGAAATCAGTACCCTCAGTCTTCAATTTCACACATTTCTTTTATCCCACAACAGGTCCTTTGAAAACCAGAATTCTGACAATTTTATGAATTCATTGTCACATTGGTCACATCTTCAATACTGTATAGGATAGAACTGCATCCAACAGGCAAAACCTGTAGAAAAGCCTTTTAACTTTCTAACAGCATTACTGAAGCAGATTTTACAGAGCAGGCTCAGAGTCATGATAGAGAGAATTAGTCTGTGATTTGAATTAGAACATCTCTGTTGTTGTTTATTCAGGTGTAAGTAATGTTTATGGCCATTTTCAAATTCTATTCTACAGTGTGTTCGTAGAATGCTTGATAGTGGTGTAAGGGAAAAAGGTGAAAAAGGAAAATTGCTAAAAAGATCAAATCAGGGAAAGGAATATTGTGCCTGATTGTGGAGATGCAGCAAAAAGCTGTAGCTTTCCCAATTAAGATGAAGTGGTTTGAGTGATCTTTTTTAACTTTGAGATATGGCAGTCTCAGTTTTATTTAGGATCTCCTAGGTAAGCAGACTGAGAACCGCCTCTCCCTTTTATGAAAGTATAAAGATCTTTTTCTTTCACACAGAAAGAGTTCCTTTCCCCTCCCAGATGATTTATTAAAAGTACAAAGATTTCAGTCTCCTATGAAGTCTCCTAAATTGTTCATCTTTAAGCATACACAAGGATGTGATAACCTAATATCTTTAATGCAAAAATATGCAGAAAATGCACTTAAAAATACCACAGGGACTTCCAATAAAGCAAAAAGAAACTGGAAAGGCACATCTACATTGTGTTTTTCTCTTACTTAAGCCACCCTTAGAAATTGTGGGTTGGATATTATCCACATGACATTCTGAACACTTTATACCTTGTTAGTGAAGCTTGCTCATACATTTTACTCTGCATCCAGTCTGACAGTACACAAGCCATCTTGAAAGAATCCTTTAAATAATATCTTTCATACAGTGCTCTATTTTTTATTATTAATGGCTTTCAGAGCATGGGTTGTGAACACAGCTCTCACTACTTTTCTTGGACAGAACTACTACTCCTGGAGTTGTCAGCTCCAGCTGTGCCACAGAAGTCTAAAAATAAATGGATATGCTGCAACCTGGTGAGACAGTTAAACTCCTGTGGTGCTCATTCTTGCTCCTCGGTGAGCTACACTAGTGCATCAGGTCTAGACCAAAGAAGTTCTGCCCTGCTCCCATGTAGTTGCAGAGAAAGGTTTTGAAGTAGTAGCCTATTTCTTTGGAATGGGGAGGAAACTTGTCTGTTCTTGTTAACCATGCAATAAAACGCATTGAAGGTCCTTTTAAGTCTGCAGCAGTTCTGCCATCGCATGGTGCCAGAACAGGATATTCCTGCAAAGACCTGGGTTGTTAGGGAATATATAATCAATTCATCCCTACAAATCAGTGGAACAAAAATCATTCAGTGAAAAGCACTGCTTTTCCCCCGAAGCATACCCTCCTTTTTTCCTTCCTACCCATCAGTGTGCACCTTGTGTGCACGAGGCATAGCCAGTCTCTGAGTACAACTGCTGATGTGTCATTTACATAGCTCTCCTTCTTCTGAGTATCCTTCTGTAGGCATTTTTGCCATTTTCTCCAAACAATGTGGCATCTCAGTGTGGGTTTTCCCTATCAGAGGAAAGCAGCAACACCTTGAAATAAAGTCAAAGCCACAGCCTCAGAAAAAAAAACTTATTTTCAGAAATGTAAAGAGAGTATATTAGATGTGTCATCCCAGTAGTTTCAAAAATTGAAAACGGGAGAGGGTCTTAAATAATTTCAGCAAAACCCAACACAGTTAAAAGTAAGCACTAACTCAGTTCTCTGGAAGAGAGAGACAGAGAAAGCAGATAGTACCAGCTGCCTTTATAAAAATAAATGTGTTAAGTCACTTGAAATAACCATCAGTAGCTACAGTTTAAAAAAAAAAAAAAAAAAAAGTTACGACAAAAACTAACATCAGTGCTAAAATTCAAAAAGTTGCTCCAGGCTTTTAAAATTTGGTAATAGAAGGTAATACATTTTATAAACTGTCAGCTCAGTGATCTGACTTCAGCTTTATCTACTGCAAAGCAAGAGGTCAGGGTTAAAGAACAGCCAGAAGCCTCCTGCCTTTGGGACCAGCAGAGATGAGAAGGATCTGTCCTTCTGGACTCAGGGGAGGGAGGAGGTGCAGCTCACTTCTATCTGGAGCACTCCCCAAGTAGATGTCTAGCTCCAGCAATGACAATAGTAATTATAATCTCGAAGATGGCAGAATAGCTGAAACAGCATGGGGCAGTATTAAAAAAAGGAAGAATCCTCAGGAGCTATTGAATACCCTTTGGAAGGCTGAGTGTGCTTGCTTTAGAAGTTTTCCTGAACAGTGAATAGAGGGATTTATGACAGCACGTATAAAAACATGCATTGTTGGAATCTAAGACAGTGGAAAGCAAAAACCATGAATCATCATTAGTCATTATAAGGAAATAAAGTGATATGTTCTGAATTCAGAGGAAGCCCTTGACAGAGGCAGTGACAGCTACTGAAAAGACAACAGAGCTCTCAAGCCTCCCTTATAATGATGGCACTACAATTGGATTTTACATGAAGCATAGTCTGCTTGCTCCTTAGTTGTCATTTCTGAATCAGCTAGGGGCTGACACATTGCTGCTCCAACAAATAACTTATCATTGAGCTCACAAAAGGTTAAAGTTCTTTTTATTTATAGATCACAAGACCACAGAAGCAGTGAGAGGCAGTATTCACATCCATTTCTTGAAAATGTGTCCCTAAAAACTGAACTGTGAAACGGGCATTTAGCCAAGGATGTTGTAAGTATGCAGCCATTGTGGCAACCCTGCAAAGGTGGACTGAACACATTCTCAGCCGCTCTGCTCCATTGAGAGCAGAGAGAGGATCATTCCCTTCAGCTCAGGAGCAATCCTGTGTAGCTAAAAAAGCAGGAACAGACTTGCCTACACGAGCCAAAAATGAAACAAAAAAAACACCACAAAAAAAAAAAATTTTAAAGCCCCAACAAAAACTAACAACAAAACAAAGTACACACACACAAAAACCCAACAACAAAAAACCAAATTCACCCAACCCCTCCCCCAAAAAAATCTCTTCAATCAGAATAAGGTAACTATATAACAAATTCATTCTGAAGGTGGTCTTTATAGAGAGCTGGTTCATGTTATCAGAAAACATTTTTATATTGTTCCTTGCTAGACTATGCACTGACGCTTACCTCAGGTTTCAGCATGTAAATGAGACTGAAGGAAATTAGCTCTAAAATTTCATCTATTGCCTAATGTAGTGATCACAAATCTTTTCAGGTTGGTATCACTGCTTCCCACCCCCATCCCATCAGTCATCTTTTCCCCTCACTAATTTCTTCTCTTCCCCAACTTCAGTCTTCATAGAGGAATGAATGAAGACTTCCTATCTTCCTTTGGAATCCATCTAAGTTTCTGACCCTCTCAAGTCCCTCCAGGACACACAGCATCTTCTGTCTTTTTCCATAGGCAAATAAAAAAAGAACAAACAATGATGAAGTTTTTAACTCTTGCAAGACACTGAAAGGAACTTACATCTCTTGTCAAGAGATTTCAACGTGGAGGACACAAATTGTGTAGGCAATAATCACAGCATAAGACCAGAAGGAATCATTGCGTTATTTCCTCTGACATCTCATGTATCATTAAACATTGCAACTTAGACAATTACACTTCATCTTATCTATGTCTTTACAAAACTCAGTAACTTGCATTTGATTAAAACAAATACCCTCAAAAGGCATCTAGAAGAAATATAGAGGTGTAGAATTTCTCATTTCTTTTGGTAGTTTGTTCCACCAGTTAATCATACATTAAAATCACTACTAAACCCAAAGGTTTATTTCCAGGGTTGGTTTTCTTCTAACTGCAGCATCTTGCTGTTGGTTCTTGTTACAAATACAATTTTTTTTTCTTTTTTTTTTTTTAATGAAATTAAAAACCTCTTAATTATACAGGGCGATCTCACAAAACAATAAATACTGTAATCAAACTGCACGTAGATCTTCCTTTCGACAGATAAATCTGTGAGAAGATCCTAATGAAGTACACCTCTCCACACTCCTCAGACTTCTCCTGTGGCTTCTTTCTGCTCCACTCCAATTTTTTAACATCTTCTTCAAAATACAATAAACTGAATCCTTCTCCGGTATCAGACGCCCTACTACAATATTGAGGAATAGTATAAATCCTATAGGACATTGAGGAATTGTAGGTCATGACTTCAAGAGTGTAAGGAAAGAGTCAATGTTATTTGGCTGGTAAAGTGCAATATAGGAATTCAAATGTCTGGGGTTTAGTTTCCATTGTATTGAAAACTGTTATGCAAATTTGAATAACTATTTTCCAGAATTTTCAGATTTTGTTAGACCAGATGTAATAACTGCAAGTAGGATCTTCTCTTTGATGCTGCATAATTTAATTCTTTATTGTTCTATGTGCTTTGAGATCCTCATCTAGAAATCATCATTACAATTAACTTTCACATACAGCACAACATTTTTGTTACAATGACATAAATACAGGTATTCTAGAAACCACTGCTAAAATCTCTATAAAGTTCTCTGTAATGTAAAGGAATAGTAAGTAAAGTTGAAGAAACATAACAGTTGTTTTCTGATTGCATGCCTGAAAACTAAAGGCTTGAAAGTCAGAAACTATTCTTAAGAGGAGACTCCATCTTCCACTTTACCAACAGAGTCCAATTTATTTAGGCATCTCTACTCATTCAGCATAACTCTTCTATGTACACAAATAGAAATACATATTTATGTGCAAAGTTTAATTCCAGGGTTGGGAGATATTAGGCTCATAGTGGAGCCTAATTTTATTATACTAGATAATTTTCCTAGAGGTGCATATTGATTTCACACTGTCAAACAAACTGTAAAATACATTATAACAAAACAATTAAAACTGCTGATAATTATTACAATTAACTCGCTGCTTCATACTAATGGAATGTTCAAGCATCCGAGAACTCCTGATTATCAGAAACTAATGGATGTTCAGAAAAGGATGTCATTTTCTGTAGCAATTTGTTCTTGGCCAATTTAATGTTCCCTCAAAACAGTTTTCCATTCCCAAATGTCTCATTTGTGGCTTTACAAAGGAAGGAATCATGACAGCATTGTTTCAGTGCTTATTTTGTCTTCAGAAGTCTCAGGTCTGTTCACTTTGCTACTATGCCAGGAGCATATAATCCAAAATAAAAGAATCATAGAATCATTTTATACATTGATTTGTTAAACAGAGCTGGAGGATTCTCATTCAAAGCAGTGTTAAATGTGAACTAATTCTACTGAAGTGTAAGATTTTGGCTGAAAGAAGAACACTGATCCAGTTTATCTAGCTGCAGTTCTCTGTCATGTGTGTTACTTTGGCTGTGTGAAATCTCCTTATTATACAGCTCTTGATGCCTGTTGTTCTGCTGTAACACTTGTGATGCTGATCCAGTGCCTGAACACGATGCTTTTCTATCAAGCACCCAAGTGGAGTTTTGCTAATCAAATCTGATCAGTTACTGCAGTAGCCCTTTGATAGAAAGAGCAAGCTGGGAACAGCGAAGGACAATCCCTTAAAGCTTACTTCTGTCCACATGCATTTTTTGCACTTACAGTGCCAGATGCACATCAACTGAATGTTGCCCTGAAGTGGAATATTTTCTGCAGGGACTCATACAGCTGGTTTGGCAACCACTTTATTGTGCCAATGTTATATCTCACGATACAATAATTTGCTTTATGAAATACTGTTAAGTACTTTTCAATAGGGAGCACTGTGATCAAGGGTAGCATCAATTCTGTAGGACACCTGTTTTACAGAACAGAACTTTTCCAGTGATAAATATCTTGGGAAAACACATATCTCAAAAGCTATAGTTTCTGAAAAAGCATGAGACAATTAGATTCCTTTTTGAGATTTGTATTTCCAGTACCTTTATTTTGTTATTCAGAGAAATAAAGTAATTAACAGGGACAAGCAAATATTATTAATAATTTCTTCAACATCTTCCACGTGGTCCTGTGTATTGAACTTACTGGAGAACATCTTGTGGTCTTACTGTCTCTTAGAAATAAACAATACAATTAAAATAAATAAGCCATCACAGGCTTATGAACCGTTCCATAGAAAACAAAAGAGAGAAGTTTTATATTCCTTCATTAGGAGTTATAAGATATGATACATTTTGAAGAATAACAGTCTCTCTTTGAATTTTCAAATAAAATTTCCAATAAACTGGGGCAGAATTTCCAAGGATTACTTTAAGACCTTTAATCTTTTTTTAAAGTAGGAAATATATGAGTGTTTTGCTGATTTTTAAAGCAGGAAATACCCTAGTGCTATGCTGAATCAGGGCCTAAAAGAGCAATCCAGTCACACTCTGGGACAAAAATATCACAGTGTGTAAAATATCCATAATGTGATTAAGAAGAAAAAGGTCATTTTGAAGCATAAAAATATTTAAGAGTTGAAACTTTAAAATGTTTCCACACCCAGGGTAAGCAATGTATACCTTCACTAACACATTCACCTAGTAACACAGCTTAGCTAATTACACATCTTGAACAAACTGCTTTGTGTCACTGGGGAGAGAAGCAAGGAGGACCTAAGTCCATTCTGGATTTTAATGGCTGAGCAATAGTTCTTACAAAACACCACAGCTAACAGAGACTGAAGGCAGAACTCCTCATCATGCCAAATTTCTTTTACACATACCTGGAGAAGGAACCAAGTACCTCAGCAGTTCTGTGGTGAACATTGTTTAGTGAGACACCACAGGGCGGGGAAATATTTGCCAGCAACTGAGCAAAGAAATTGTCCGTTGTAGCCTGACTGTTCTCATTGAAAAAGGAATTTTTTTGTAAATAAGCAGGGTGGAAAAAAATAAATACCTGTCTGTCAGGAACTTCTTCTCCTAATGGGAAGACCTCATATCATCCTGAACATGGGGGCTTTTTAAATGTTGGAATCACATAACAACATATTAGGGCCAAAAGGCATGAACACCTAATTATTGTCCCTACCTCTGCTATATTAGAGTTCAGTGTGTCAAATGAAATCACCACCTGGTTGTATATTTGCACTGAATTACCTAATAGAGCTATGATTTTGACTACAGACTTTAGGTGCTGCCACAGTAAAAAAAATTTTTTTTCCACTTTCATCTTAATTTTAAAACGGAGAATTAAAATACCAGTGAAAAATTAGAAAAGGCCATAATGCTTTTGAAGGACTTTGGAGTACTCTGGGCTAGGATACAAAAACCCTATTAGCTTCTTTTTCTCAAAACGTAAATGTGGGCTCACATCTTTAGCAAATACCTGAGAACAGCTGAATTGTACTATAATTTCTAGCACAGTGTCCTTTTATAGGGTTTTTTTTTTTTTTGCTATGGTGTCTTCCCTCCACCCTTTTTTCAGACTCCATAGCCAGGCTGTCATAAAAAGTTCCTTAGAATGATTCACTTTTTAACAGTACTATGGATATGTAAAACATGAATTAGACTTACTAAAAGAAATAGAATCAGAATGTAAAGCAGAGAAAATACTTTTTCAAGGAGCTATGAGGTTCACTGTAGTTCTGAACCCATTCAGCTCCTGGGCTTACTACTTCACAGAAATTGCACAAGCTGCCAGATGGGGCAATAGATGCCACACTGTAGCATCTTTCTCTGCTGCATTCAATTAAACATATCCTAGGTTTATGAGTTTGACATGCTCAGACAACCTATTTGTGTTTGCAAATTTTAATTTTTTTTTTTTCTCTGTAAGAGATTTTCCCATATATTCCCATGAATCAGACTGCGTATGTAAGGCATCTTGGTTCTGACATTTCAGTACTCTTTTTAAATCTGAAGGCCATTATCACATTCAAGGATCTGAAATGCACATAACACACATTTTATGTCTATATGACAGACCAAAGTAGGAATGAAAAGCTGAAGACGTGTCATCACAGATCCCTGGAAGAACAGCAGGAGGCATTGAAGGTAAACACAGTAACAACATGTCCCAACCCAAGATTTCAGCTGGAAAATGAGAAAATGAGCACACAGATCAATTCAAGTCCCAGCTGAGCCATATGACACTATTAAGCACAGGGAAAACCTTTATTTCCTAATATCAAGACAGTCAAAATCAGCTTCACTAGATGAGTTTTTAATTTTTCATTGTTCACATAAGAATGCCCCTCCCTAAAAAAAAAACCAAAACCAAATCAAAAAACCCTGAGACTGTTGGCAGGCTAAGCTAAAAAATTTCCAACTGTTGGTAAGTGGGACTTAACTTTTAACTCTTTAAATTGTGTCCTTCATACACTAGGATATGAAGGACACAATCAAGCAAAGTAAGATAGTTGGACCACTTTTTACCTCCCGCAGTGAATTTTAAACACCCAGAAAAATAAATCTCTGTCATCACCTCAAGCAGTTTGTGGTCAGCCTTGTAGATGAGCTGAAGCATGTGCCCTGAGAGTGCAGAGCGAAGACAGAGAGTCAGACTCAAGCTTTTGGCTTTCCCGCGGAACAGAGGCTTGGATAGGTCACGAAGATGAATCACACAAAGCTTTTGATAAAGTATTTGAAGCAGGGAAGTATTTTCCATTGTTCACATCACTTCTGGAGGCACACAGAAAGATTATTTGTGTCTCCAGAGGGAAAAGACTTGCCTTTTTACTGCAGGAATGTTCATCTCCCATTTTTTTTCAAGGCCAAAATATCGATGATTCACTTCAGAACAAACGTGATGGATACAAAAGTAATCAAGCAATGAGGGAACCTGATGAGTGCATTTCACAATTTCACATCTGGGGCTTGTTTCCCTTTCTCTGTCCAAGGCTGAAGTAACTGTGAATTATTTTAATTAATCTGCATTAGAATGTCATAGCCTAAATGAGTTCAAAAGATTTCAATACAGTCCATAGCACATCACAAATACTACCTTCAGCTACAGTCATTTCTGTGGTTTTAAATCTGAGAGACAGGCAGATAAGATGACAGGTGTAGCATAAAAGACTAAAATATAGTAGAAATCAATTACAGTCAAGTAATTTTTCTTCCTTAAGCAACATTTTTATAAAAGAGAAATTACTACAACAAAAGTGACTGCAATTTCCTTAATGACTGAAAGATCTACATATTTTCCCTAAAAACTAAATTTCGTTCTTTCAGTGTAAATTATAAATAAATGCTCTAGTTTTCCACGTATCAGCCAACCTGTCCAGATCCCTTTGCAGAGCCTTCCTACCCTTCAGCAGACCAACATTCCTACCCAACCTGGTGCTGCCAGCAGAGTGACTGAGAGTGCACTTGATCCCCTTGTCCAGATAACTGATGAAGATGTTAAACAGGACTGGCCCCAGCACTGTCCTGGGGAACTCCACTTGTGACTGGCCATCAGCTGGATATAACTCCATTCACCTCCACTCTCTGGGACTGGCCATCCAGCCAGATGCCAGAAGAATGCTGTGGGAAACAGTGCTGAAGGCTTTATTACAGTCCAGGCAGAACACCACCACAGCCTTTCCCTCGTTCACTGGGCAGATGACTCTGCCATCAAAGGACGTGGAGTTGCTCAAGCAGGATGTGCTTTTCATAAACCCCCGCTGGCTGGGCAAAATGCCCTGGCTGTCCTGTACACTGCATAATGACACTCAAGACAATCTGCTCTATGACCTTTCCCAGCACCAAGGTCAGTCTGACAGCCCTGTAGTTACCTGGATCTTCCTTCTGACCCTTCTTGTAGATTTTCTAACTTCCAGTGAGCTGGGACCTCTAGAACACCAGTTTCCCCAGCAAAACTCTGTAGGACTTATATTTTCAAACTGGAAAACAATGTCAGAAATACATTAATTGTATGTGTATCATTTATTAATTGAACTTCTACTACCATGAGGGATTCTTCTTCTTAATGCTTCTGTCTAATGTATGGCTGAGAGTGGTGTTTTTACAAGACTTGAAAAGGTTGACTCCCTTTCTAAGATGGAGAGATGGTGGGTTATATGAGTTCTACATTTTATATTTGAAATCAGAAGATTACCTTTAGACTACCCTCTCACTTCTATCTGAGAGCACTGTCACAAACTTCTTCAGTAAAAATCGTAAGTCTAAGTAAGGTAATCAGCAGCCTGACTCTGTATCCTGCTGTTACATTTCCAAGCCCATCTTACCTTGGAAAATTCAGCCAGTGGAGGAGGAAATATCTCTACTTTTTTAATAACAGGTCAATTTTTTGAGCTTTCATTATGTATGAAAGTTACATCCTGTGAATCCATCTCCTGCATATATTTCGTGTCTCCCTTTCATGTTGAAGTTGTTCCACTTTTTTTACGGAATAATTATCATCGGGTTATAGCAACACTCAGAATGACCCTTCACTTCTGTCAGTTTTGAGACAGAAGATTCAAGCTAAGATCTGGTCCTAGATACTAAGTAATTCAGTCTCTCATGGAAGTTTTCTTTTTTTTTAATAACTGTGTTATTTTCTTCTAAATATTGCATTGGGCCATAATAAAATACATGCTATTTTTTGGTGCCAGTCTGCCTGGACAACTGAGGTACTGTAGAGGCATTAATCCATTCTGTTCACTATTACATGTATGTTTTCTTTCAGCTACTGTATTCTCCCAAACTTTAACAGTGCTTATTTCATGTGGGGATTCATTTGGGTTTCTTTGGGGGTTTTCTTGTTTGCTATTTGGTTTTTTCCCCAGTAAGTTCTACAAACAGGAAATAGATCTGTTTTGCATTATGGGTAGAAATGCATCTGGTCAAAGTTATTGTTGTATATAAAAGTACTGACTAATTATTTCAGATAAATTCATGTGAATTTGTAAGAATTCTATTCCCTAATAAGAATTGTATGAGACTAGAGCCTCATATGAGGCATTACTATTAAAAACTCTTTATCAAGTTTTTGTTAGTGGTGTAATGTTGGATCAAGTTGTGGGTGACTCAGCTGAAATTAAGGGGAACCAAATGAAAGTAATTCTATAAGGAAGGTTTTAAATTCAGAAGAGAAAACGTGCAGGCATTGAATTGAATGTAGCATAGATTTAGAATCTCCCTAAGCCATAAATATGGGAATTTTCTTCAATTTTCATTACAAAATGAAGGAAACTTGGAGAAAAGGGCCTCAAATCTAAATGGATGAAAATAGTGTCTTCAAAAGTGAGAAAAACAGAAGAGCTGCAAGAATAGGAAAAAAAGGTTTAATCAGTAGTGAAAGTTGTGTTACAGGTCAATATGTTTAGAGAAGAAGTGAGAACTGCAAAAGTCAAGATAAATTAGATCTTGCAAAGGATATTAAACAAATACTGAAAAGTTTCTTATCCACATAATTAAAAATAGATCAAGGGAAAAGATTAAATATAATCTAGATATGGCCCCAAAACTTGAGTTAATATTTTGCCTCAGTTTTTTAGTAAAGTTGATGGTATAAAGCATATTAGAAGAGGCAAGCTACCTTATAAAAATCAGGGTCTACAAATGTAAATTACTATAAGTAGGGTGCAAAAAATTTCAGTAGATATTCAATGTACTCAGGTTGGAGGAAATTATAATTCGTATCAGAAAGATTATATGATCTCTTGGGTAATTCTGCCTTTCAGATGAGTATAGCTCCTGGGTTTAGTCCATATAGTACCACTGCAGTTGTGAAAACAAAAGTATTATTTGGGCAGCTATTGTTACCTCAAGATTTCAAAGCAATTTGAAGGAAACAATGATCTAAGACTTAAAAGTAAACAGATAATAAGGTAAAAAACCCTAAGAGCCCATAAAAATTGTATTGGCCAGGATAATAGACTGCCTACATATTCTTCATATTTGATTTTAAATGAATTGTAGATAAATTAAATGAGGGTAAAATGACCAATGCAGACCTCAAGGAAGAATTTGTTACCATAAATCATACTAAAAAAAATAATTGTATATAGGAGAAGGTCTTGCAATTTGGGAATAATACCAACACTTTTAGCTAGCAACTAGGATTCTATCATTTTGAAAGGACAAAAGGGAAAGAATTCATTTGACAGTGGGATAACTATGGGCCATGAAAGTGAAGTGGTAGCAAAACAGGGATAGCAATAGGAAAATGCAGGAGGAGGGGAAGACACAGCAAACCTTTTTTTAGCAGATCCACATGTAAACTCTTTCATTAGGACAAAGCTGCCTCTGTCAGTTGAAAAGTTTACCTTTGGATTTTTATGGCACATACTCCTAACATGCACTAATTTAAAGTGACATTTAATAAAATCATGTATTTTTTATCAAATGAAAAGCCAAAAGTAGAATAATATATACACTTTGTTAAAAATAAGAATACCAATACCGATTTTTCAAGTACATATTTACTCTTCCAAAATGGCACTACTGCAATAATGACACCAAAAAAAAGAATATAATATATAAACATATGCACAGAAATCAAAATAATATTTTGGCAATGTTTGAACATATATGTGTTTGAGACTGATGTCAGTTTCTCTTCTGAGTAGATCTTATTCACTATTTCCCATAGAATAAAATTTATATAGAATATGAAACATAACAACACACTTACAAATAATAATTTGATTGGCCTCATCACTTCAGATTGGATTTCTGGCAAAAAAAAGAAAAAAAAGCCAGCCATGAAGACACAACCTCTGCTGCAAAGTTTTCAACTCAAGATTCAATTTAAAAGTTTACAGAAGTGTGTTGTGCAGAGAGATGGTGTCAAGAGTGAACAGGCAAAGAAAACAAGTTGACTTCACATGTCACATCTGTTGGCCTTATGTTTCTTTCCTAAGACAAAACATGCCATACATATCTTATGTACTTCCATTTTCACATTCCATGTCTGTTTCCATATTTCAAGAGAATTAGGGAAGAAATTCATTTTTAGAGCTTACAGAATTCAAAACAGGGTTTAACAGCACTTGACTGACCAAAAGGGAGACACAAAAAAATCCAAATAAAACCATTTTTTCAGAGGGAGTTCTAGTGTAACTATCAGAAATAATCCATAAGTTAACATTTTTTACTGACTATTCCTCTCAGGTGAAACTCAATAAGGAGCATGCTGTTAAAACTTATACCCAAAAACCTTCTCAATTTCTGCATACAAAGCTGGAAAAAAGTGATAAAGCTTCCAAATTTTTTCCTCTCTTAGGCTGTTTCTCTAGTTTCTAGATGTCAAGGGCACACTTGAATATATCATTTTATTGGCTAGAAATAACTTATTTTGGTAAAACTTTTTAAAGTAAAGATTATTTGGTATTCTGTAGAGATTATTACAAAACCTTAGAAGAACCAATTGAACTAACACAGAAATGTTTTGTGAAGTTTCCTTTCAGGAAAACCCAGGAATTCCAATTCTTCCATAAACAAAGCCTAGGATAACTGCTTTGTCAGATGAACAGTTATTTTCCAACCAGCAAGACACAGCCCTGTATTTGCAACCATCTAATTCAAAACCGTATTGACATCCTCAAACATTTTAGGAACAGACGTGAATATGATACAATAAATATCAGTCTGATATAGAATTTTAACATATTTCAGTGAAAAATGACTGGTATGTTTTCTGCTGTTCTGCATGTTCCTTTATTCAAAACAATTTGTTTATGTATTTGGATTAAAGAAGTAATTTATGTCTCTCAAGAAGAGTTCATACAGCTTTTATAGGCTTCCATGGATTAATCATATGCTAGCTCTTTTTTGTAGAAAGGTTTACTGAAACTTAAATTGATCTACAGAGTCTCTCACAGTAGTAATTTGACAAATAAGAATATCAGCAGTACCCATATAAATGAATAAAAGCATAATATCAACATTGTTTAGAGGCAACATGCTATTCTTAACTCTAAATTGAACAATGATATTATGTGCCTTAATGACACGATAAACAAGCACACCTTCAAATTCTTATATTAAAAATTATCTGAGTAAATTAAATAATTCTCTTGTGATATCTCCACCTATGTCTTTTTTTATGAACTTTGCTGCTAAATACTTATTTTGGTGACTCAAATACCTGGAATAAAGCACTATTCTGATGTCATGAACTATTCACAGTACCTTCATGCCTCCTGTTACAAGCTCCAAAACTGGTACTTCAAAATTGGCAAGGATTTTTCTTGTTTTATTTGGCAGAAGTGAACTCCTTCAGAACAGTGTTCCTTCTGAGATGCTATTTTCTCTGCAAGTTCTCTGAGACTATTGACAGGATGCTCTAAAGTGAAAATCAATGTGAGTTGCAATAGTTTTGGAAGAAAGGCCAAAAATATCCTAAAAGTGAAAAAACATGGCGCTTCTTTCCTACCAAAACATAGTAACTGGTTATCTCTGCTTTCCTGTACCTATGATTGGGGATGGATTACTAAAACTACAGTTTATGCAAAACTAAGCAATGGACTGGGTCAGAGGACATCTAGACAATCTTGGCATCCTCAAGTCCATGGGTCTTGATGGAATGTATCCATGAGTGCTGAGAGAGCTGGCAGACACCATAGCCAGGCCACTCACAATCATCTCTGAAAGGTCATAGTGATCAGGACACAGGCTTGAGGATGGGAAGAAAGCAAATATCACCCCAGTCTTTCAAAAAGGGCAAGAAGGGGGACCCAGGGAACTACTGGCCAGTCAGCTTCACCGCAATCCCCGGAAAAGTGATGGAGCACCTCACTCTGGAGGCCATCTCTGTCCACATGGATGACAAGAAGGTGATCAGGAGTAGTCAGCATGGATTCACCAAAGGCAAATCATTCTTGACTAACCAAATAACCTTGTATGATGAAACAACTACCTGGATGGATGAGGGGAGGGAGCAGTGGATATTGTCTACCTCAACTTCAGCAGGGCTTTCAACACTGTCTCTCACAACATCCTCATAGGCAAACTCAGGAAGGACAGTGAGTGGATTGAGAACTGGCTAAACAGCAGATCCCAGAGGGTTGTAATCAGTGGCACAGGGATGGATGTTGGATGCCTGTCTCTAGCGGTATCCCCAAAGTTCAATACTGGGCCCAGAATTGTTGAACTTAATCGTCAGTGGCTTGGGTGAAGGGGCAGATGCCTCCTCAGCAATTTTGCTGATGACACAAAGCTGGGAGGAGTGGCCAATACCCCAGAGAGCTGTGCAGCCCTTCAGAAGGACCTCGACAGGCTGGAGAGATGGGCCCAGAAGAACTGTCTGAAGTTCCTGCACTGAGGAAGAATAACCCACCAGTACAGGCTGGGGGCTGATCTGCTGGAAAGCAACTCTGGGGAGAAGGACCTGGGGGTCCTGGTGGACAGCAAGCTGCCCCTGAGCCTGCAGTGCTCCATGGCCAAGAAGGCCAATGGTATCCTGGGCTGGTTTAGGAAGAGCACTGCCAGCAGGATGAGTGAGGTCATCCTGCCCCTTACTCATTCCACTCTGAAAAGACTCAGATCTACTGCAAATCAAATAAAATTTGTTTATAAGGTAAAATCCTGTAATCATGGCTTCAAGAGACTCAGTGGGAATTTTGTCTTTGTTTTCAATGGTGTCAGGATCTCACCCATAATAAATAGTGTTGGTAGGGGAGGCATAGGAAATGCTGTCAGGTGACTTAATAGCACTTTGCAGCCTACTTGCTGTAGAGTATCCTGCTCCAGGCAAAAAACCCTCTAATTTTACAAGGTGACATGAACGCAGGTTATAGAGACTATACATGGGTTTTTTTCACACATATTATACTGCTGACTTTTCCTTTATTGGAGTAAAGGTCTGATTATCCCCAAAGACATCCCAATGTATTTTTTTAGACTGGGCTTTAATCCCTCTGCTGATCCATCATTTCTTGGGTCTATTTCACTTGACAAGGCCTTGACCAAAGCCATATTCCAAAATTCTCTAATCAGGAGCTTGTAATTTATTGCTCACAAACAACTCTAAGACCTGTGCTCCCACCTATGAACCATAGGTCATGAATCTTGGCATCATATTAGAGCTTGATTGCAGCCAAAAATTCTCAGATTACTTTTCAGAACAACACATAAGCAGACACACTACTTACACTGCATAAACTTAATTTTCATCTGTTAAATAAAATCCATCTGACCTTGACTGTGCTAGCTGAAGTGTGCATACAGCACAAATGTGGAAACCATGAGCATAAACTCATTTATTGCCTTCAGGATAATGGATTTATTTCTATGCTCTGGGTAGAATGTGCTCATCCAGGAAAGCAAAGGAGAAATCCCAAAAGGTAGCCTTTTCCCTATTCTGCAGAGCTGCATTCTAACTCCTCTCCCACAGAGCACTTCTGGTGCTCGTTTTGTCAAGATTGCTATTAGATGCAGCAGAATAAATCTTTAAAATAAATGTAACCTTTAAATCACCTTCTGTCTCGATACTGAAAATGTTGATTGTGGAGTTTAATTTTAATTTTTCACTTCCAGTTTTTCCCACTGTTCTACAGAGCTTGCCAAATTTCCTCTTTTAAAGTCATCCATACCTATTGTAAAGTGGGTTTGAAAGACCCAATAGTAGGAAGAAGAAAAATTATTTGAACATAAATCTATCTGGTCTTGAGATGCATACTGTATTGGAAGCTTTTTTTTTAACCAGTAGCTGATGTGATAATTAAAAAGTGCATGCCATTATTTTACATATGTTTATATAAAAAGATCTATTTTCAAATGTGAGACTGAGCATTCACTGTATTGCTAAGTATTTTTCTGTAGTAGTTACACTTTAATTCTCTTTCATTTTAATTTTTTTCCCTAGTAATATTTTTGCAAAATGACTCGCCTGTCACTTAGTATGTAGTGCACCTTCAACATGTATTGCTTGATAAAAACAGAACTAAGTTATTTAAAAAACACACACAATGCATTACTCATTGCTGGAAATCCAAACTGTGTTTATATTGCTTTATGTCTTCTAATAGTCCCTGCAACCACAGTATACACAATTTAGAGGTTGAATTAAGTTTAGTATTTAGGGCTTACTTTTCATCAAGTACTACTGCAACAAGGGGAAAACATTTACTGGAAGAATGCAAGATTTGACTGTTCTACAATTCTGTCACAATTAATTTCCCTGACATCAAGCATAAAAGAAGGTCACTTTAAAAGAAAACAAACTAACTAAACAAACAAAAAAAAAGGCAACCCACGAAAAAAAAGCAGGTTAAATGGTGCTAATTTGATGTCATTTTAACTGATTCTACATTTCTACATGAATTAAGCTACTTTGATTTTTCTCTCTTCATCTATCACAGTTGCATTCCCTGTTTTAATGTCACTGTATCACTGCTTATTTTTACCCCTCCCCTTCATTGTTCTCACTTGCTGATGTCAACTTCCTTCTTTTGTCACATTCTGAGGAAGATGCCAAATGAAAGCATCATTAGCATGTACATAAGTCTGCAATGACTAAGTTCCCATGGAAGGGAAAATCAAGGCACTGATATTTAAATACAAAATCCTTCATTTGACAAAGTCAATCTGGCAGTTCTTTACCTTCCAGGACAACTGAACTCCCAGTCTAACACAAAAATGAGCATTTTGGATTGCTTAGGGTTAAACCAAGCTGCTAGGAAAGCCAGAGAGAGGATCTGACTCCCAGTTGCCTCTGCTAGAGAAATTAATCCTGGAGTTTAGCATCTGGATCCTTCAACTGCCAAGCTTGCCCCAGTTGTGTGTTTCATCGCTGGGCTAGATTAAAAAAGAATGATGAGCAGCAGCAGGTTCTGCTCCATTGGTGACAAAATAAAAGGAGAAAAAATATCGCAAAAACAATACCAAAAAATCCTGGAACAAAAAAGAAACTTAAATCAAGAGTGTCTTGCCATTGCATGTGTATGCTAATGCACACTGAAGCAATGCCCTGCTTTAAAGCTATGTCAAGAAAAGTCAGCCATGTCTGTCAGTTTGTTTTTGCAAACAGTGTGAAAGTTAGAGGTGGCAAATTTGTGCCGGTTCAAACTCCTACTAGGGTGCCACCTGTCAAATTTTTCTTTGAGCACACAGGTTTATAAAATGCATTTTGTTTCAGGGTGAGGGCAACCCTCATCAAGCATTCCACTCTCACACACACCCTGTACACTCATGGTAATGTGATTTCAAAATGCAGATGTGCTCCACCTGCTAAACTAAAATCCAGATATGGGCATAGTTCCCCTTACAAAGTTCATCCAAGATATTTTGGGGGTTTGAGCTAGTCCCATCATAGCTTGGAGTCCATCTGCAAAGCTGGAAGTGTATTCAGATTCTAAAATCCTCATGTCAAGATCCTCATATTTTTATTTGCATAAATGTAGGATGGTCAGGAGCACATTTTGACATCTTGCCTATGCATATGTTTTAACTGCAACATTTTGGATTCTAGCCTTACCCAAAACTCAGTAAAATTTTCCTTTGCTTTTCCTCTCCTCAAAACAAACTTTGAGAGCTTCAATGATACCATGAGAAGTCAAAAAATCTGGACAAAACATCACTGATCCACAGTATTTATGGCAGAGATGGAGTGAATCAGCAAGATGAGGTAATAAAATTTGGGTTTAGAGAAGTGTCTCAAAGATAATAACTTCCCTAGTGAGGTCTATCTGATTTAGAGGGAGGAAAAATTAATCCAGCTCCATAGTTTCTGTAAATAGTTTCCAGCTGCAGTTTTATGCTGCAGGATTACTGTGTGTATGTTACATCTAAGGGAGATGCTGTCTTGATGGCAGAAAATATGTCTCCTTGAACAGCTACAATCTGCCACAGGTAATGATAATTTATTTATCTGTGTTATAGAGAAGCCAGGACACATAGAATTTGGTGATAAGAAGAAATGAACACTGGGAGAAGCAACAGGGTGAGAGGTCCATAAACGCTATTCAGCTCTTCTTGTTGATGCTGGAAGAGTCTATAAGCAAATATCCATCAGAAATTGGGCTACAACGCTCAGGTTAGCAGATACCCTGCTTTCCCCAGATAGATCACAGAGTAGAACGTACTACTCAGTCCTTTCCACTACAAATCTATAATGCAGGCATTTTTCTTCAACATAAGGTGATAATGCCTACTGGCTTAATAGTAACACTGTGTCATGGCTGGGTTTCTGTGGCCAGACTGTATCCAGAACACCCTCTTAGTGTTACATTTGGGCTGGTATAAGATATATTTACAAATATAAGCACAGGGGGAAAAAAAGCAGAAAATTGCTTCTGCAACTAGTACAGACAAAAAAAATTCAATTTTTAAATTTGTCCCTTACTCCATGGTTTGGTCAACATGTCTAAGACTTTCAGAAGTTTTGGTTTCTGCTAAGTGACATTGTTCTTTCAACTATGCATTTTAAAGAGACACCATTTTTGAGAGCACTGGAGTCAAACTGTTTTAAACATTCAGTTTTCATTTTCTCAAGTAGTAAAGCAGAAGATATCCAAATAGCTACCCTTTTTGAAAATACTGGACCACACTACTGAATATTGGTCTCAAATATAGCATAGCTACAACATGTATTTGCTATTGTTACACATGAATATACAATTACAAATATTTGGTCAAACAAAAGGAAATGTTTCTACATACAGATAATGTGGTTTGTGCGGATGAAAAACAATTCTTTTCAAGAGCAGAATTCTTTCTATCTATAGAAATTCCTTTTTCAGTATTTTTTTTTAATTTGGAAAAAATTCCTTCTCTAAAGACTATATCTTTTCAATTCTCTTTCACAAATGAAAATGTAAGACAACTTCACCATCATTTTCTAGCAAAAAAAAGAAAAAATTGTGCGTGCTATAGGACAAATTCCGGCTCTAAGTTCAATTATTTTCCACAAATGATCAAAATTAAAGTAAATGAACATTTACTAGATTTTTAGAGAAGTGTGTAGGCTGTTATTACTAAAGAAATATTTATGTTACTAATTTACTATAAATTATTACATAGGCATTATGATATTTTTTAAAAATTCAAGTAGCTGGGGGCTAAGGGAGGAAGTATTCCTTCATGCCTTGTAGTGTCTATATTACTTTGTACCAAATTGATTCCTGCCCCTGAAAACTTGTCCTTTTCTCAAAAGCAACTGAGCAAGCTCCAGTGGAGGAAATTTATGAAATACACAGTTGTATTGGGCTGACCCTGGCTGGGTGACAGGCACCCACCAAAGCTGTTCTATCACTCCCCTCTCAGCTGAACATGAGAGAGAAAATATAACAAAGGTTCATGAGGTGAGATAAGGACAGAGAGAGATCACTCACCAAGTACTGTCACAGGCAAAACAGATTCAGTTTGGTAATATCAATTGAATTTGTTACCAGCAAAAACAGAGTAGGATAATGAGAGAGAAAATAAATCTTAAAAACACCTTCCCCTTACCTCTCCCTCTTTTCCAGGTCTACCTCTTTGCCCCCAGCAGCTCAGGGAGACAGGGAATGGGGGTTACAGTCAGTTTGCACAGATTGCTCCTGCTGCTGCTTAGGGAGAGGGGTCCTTCCCCCACTCCAGTGTGGGGTCCCTCTCACAGGCAATAGTTCTCCGGAAACTGCTCCAGCATGGGTCATTTTTCCATGGGGTGCAGTCCTTCAGGCACAGTGTGCTCCAGCATGTGTCCCCCTGCAGGCTTCCTGCCAGCAAACCTGCTCCAGCACTGACTTCTTTCTCCACGGGTCCCCAGGCCTCTGCCAAGAGCCTGTTCCAGCACAGGCCTGAAAGGACGGTAAGAGCCTCCTTTCAGGCATCCATCTGCAGGTGGATCTCTGCTGTCCCTTTGAGCTCCACGAGCTCCAGGGGCACAGCCTGACTCGCCATGGTCGTCACCACAGCCTGCAGGTGAATCTCAGCTCCAGCCATTTGGAGCACCTCCTTCCCCTCCTGCTTTGACCTTCATGTCTGAAGAGTTGTTCCTCTCGCAGGTTCTCACCTTACTCTCCTCTGGCCGCAATTACATCTGTGTAATAACTTTATTTCCCTTCTAACATATGTTTTCACAGAGACATTACCATCATTCCTCATTGGCTTGTGGTGGGTGGGTCCATCCTAGAGCCAGTTGGCTTTGGCTCTGCTGGACATGGGAGAAGCTTCTGGTGGCTTCTCACAGAAGACACATCCGTAGCTCCCTTCACTACCAAAACCATGCAAGTCCAGGCCATGCAAGTCCAATACCACAGTGAAACAGGCAGAGAAAAACAGAAAATTGGTAATTTTAATATAAATAGATCCAAGAGAATTACAAGGAAAACAACAAACGAACTTACAGTGGTGATAAGTAGGATCCAGACTGTATAGAAACTGTTCAATTTAAGTTTTGCTGGCTGAAAAGCAAGACCCTTCTATCTAGTGTGATTTCTTTTTGGTGGTTTTAGTTTGTTATATTTCTGACAAAACACAGCTTTAAAAATTGAAAGATATAAGGATTGATTATGTTATGTTTAGTATGCTCTAAAGAAAGAATGGGCCGGTTCCACTCCATGGCCTTGGCTGCCTGGAGTAGCACTATCATTTTTGTAAGCTCTTTGTCCAGATACTTAAAGCAAGTACAAAAGAAACCTTGGCATAATACAGGCAATCTGATTGTAGACTAAAAAAAATTATAAAAAAATACAGAAATCAACCACCAAAGAAAGAAAATTTGTACTGTTTCATGGGGATGTAAAGCCTAAGCCGATAACATGGGACAACTCAAAGATACAAAGTAAATGGAACAAACTGGTACTAATTCTAGAAATTTGATAGGGAGATCATAAATATGGATATGTCTTGTTTAATCATAAAATTTAATCAAGAAATGAAATTTATTAGCTGATGAGAAATGTTGAAGAGGTGGCAGAATATCTCTCAGAATAGAACCTGTGTCCTAATCAGATCAGAAACACATATTCTATCAAGCAGGTAAGTCAAACTGCAATTCAACAACTTCAAAACCCAAGCTAGAACGAATCACCCCTGCAAAACAGGACAGCACTGTCCACCTCCACAAAACATTGTGCGGATAATCTTTTCCATACTGCTGCTTTTGTATCATAAGCCATGCTATTGAGGACCAGATGCAATAATAGTCCCTAACTAACCTAGATATACTGTAACACGTAAATTTAGGCCTGGTTCCCAGAATGAAATTTTAATCTTAGAGCTAAGTAAGTACGTATAACCTGTGTACAAGGAATGAAGGTCATCTCAGAAGGATAATGAAAATAAACTCATATGATGAACAAGAAGCCAAAAAAAAGACACAAGGAAGTTCTGATCGCTAAACTTCCCCGGAATTAAATGCTGTGTCTGGAACTTGAGACTCAAAAACCTAGGCACCCTTCTTCATTTTGGATTCATGTCTGAATTCATTCCCGGATCTAGACTGCAATTATTGCTTCTTTCAAAGAATGAGATATCCTGGATAAGGCTTATGGTACATTTACACTTTAGAAGAAGGAACAGTGCTTGTTGCAAAAAAAACCATAGGGTTAAACCCTTCTACCCTAAGGAATTCTCTTTTCTTCATTCATAACTGTTTGTATGTTTGTCCAATGACTATTCCACTATGCAGCTTTTGACCAGGATAAAGTTGCTGAGCAGGGCTTACACAGAGACACGACCTTTACCGCTTTGCTGGCAAGGAAGTTGGGGGTGTAAGGGAGGTCGGGAAGTGACGGCTGGCCCCAGCTGACCAGAGGGATATTCCAGACCATGTGACAACTGGCTCAGTATATAAAGCTGAGGGGTTAGAAGGAGGAAGTACAGGACATTTGGAGTGACGGCATTTGTCTTCCCAAGTCACTATTACCTGTGATGGGTCCCTGCTCTCCTGGAGATGGCTGAACATCTGCCTGCCCATGGGAAGCAGTGATTTACTGCCTTGTTTTGCTTTGCTTTTGTGTACAGATCTTGCTTTTCCTATTAAACTGTCTTTATCTCAACCCATAGTTTTCTACCTTTTATTCTTCCGATTCCCACCCCAATCTCGTTGCTGGGGGAGTGAACAAGAGGCTGCCTGGGGATTGGCTGTTGGCTGGGGATAAACCACATCCACACACAAACAAAAACAGTCAGACAATATATTATGTGTTGTGGGGGCCCAGCCCACCTTTGGGCTGAAAGTAAACGAGGGCATCCAGTGGGTTGATTTCCCCGCCCATGATAGTGGACTTGAGGGCAGACTTGAAGGAGGTGCCGTGGGTGGTACCGAGATCTGAGGACCCAGCCCCCTGGATGTCAGTCCACAGCACCGTTCCTCCCCCAGTCTGGACGCTTCTGTTAGATTTGGTTGCCCATTGGGCCCTATGTTCATGTTTATTAATTTCCCTTGTTGTATATTCAATCAAGTTCTGGAAAGTTCGTCTCGTTATGATTCCCATTGGTTTGTTTACATAAGTTCCATCCCTTGATCCCTCTGGTTGGTTGCCTTCCCTGATGTAATCCTGCCCTATTGGTTTGTCCCTTGTTCCTCCCATTCTCCTCCCTCTGTTTAAAACCCCATGTAACCCACTCCCTGTGCTCTTTGCTGTCTGTCTCCTGTGCTTTCCTGTTCTCCTGGCTCCCTGCTGGGGACTAAAGATCTGGTTACAGCTGCATGGAATTCCTTCCTCCCCCTTCGCCTCCGCTCGCAACAATATCAACAGGCTGCTGCCAGCCCTTCACTGACCCTTGGACAGGCCGCTCTCACCAGAGAACCTGTCATTCGGCTGCAAAGCTGTGAACTGCCCTCCTGCCAGGACACTCACGCAAGCCACCAGCTTGGCCAGCCGGGCGGTCAAGCGGTCACCGCGGCAATTACGATGCCATGGTAGGGGACAACTTCAACAACTGTAATACGGAGCTGTTCTTCCTTAGAATTCTCTTCCTGATCCTGCACCTCTCACAGTTCTGCAGCGTTACAGTGATACAATATCAACAGGAACACGGATCTATGTCTTCACACAACGCCACCTGACTCACCCTTTGTTGCGCACTCTGTAAATTGAGTTTTTAAGTGACACTCGTCACAAGTGACAATGCTGGGATTCATCTCCTTTGTGCTAAAAAAATCAGAAGGACTAAGATCTCCTGTTTCTGTAAGTGATTGCCCTTCCTACCAGAGGAGAGAAAAGTGAAGAGGGAAAGAAAAAATTATTTCAGTCAGATTTTAAAAAGAAAACACATTCAGCAATATTTCATTACAGGCTTAATTCAACTTTATTCTGTCCCTATGTTCTAGATCCCAAGAAGGTGTAGGTGGGTGATCTTAGCCTGAGAAGTTCTGGGTATGCACAAAAAGAAGAAATGATAAAAATAAGGACTTTTAAGGCTGGACTTGAAGGGTGAATTTTAAACATTTTTACACTTAGTGAACACTAAGCAAAGATTTCTTTACGTAATAGTACTGGATGCAGTGTACATTTGCACTGCTCAGCAGAGAGCAGGTTCCCAGGAAGGAGAATGCATGTTCCTTGTCAAACACTCCATATAGTTTAAATCCATTGCACTCTATATGACTTAAAATGAGTCCTAAAATACCTATTGATCAGTTCCATATGTATCAGAGCCAAGTGCAACATCTGGTATCCAGCTCCACAAAATAGCCCAAACCAACTTACCTACTTCATATTCCATGTGGCATCACCCCAAGAACCTTTTGGAATATAAGACATACTTGAAATTGACAAATTCAGGACCATGACATCACCTTCCAGTGCATTTCAAAATTTCTCAAAAATGGCACCATGCCATTTGGAAAAGTTCCTGGACCCACACTTAAAACCATACACAATTTTTTTTACACTTCCTGAGTCTCTTTTTTTGGTGACTAGTAACCCTTGAAACTAAATTTTGAGGACTAATTTTGAAAGGTTCTCACATGTAAAAAAGTTTGTAACTAAAGAGCCATTTAAAATCTCTAACTACATATAAGCAACAATAGGTTCTTAACTTCGTACACAAATGGCATTGAAACATTGCTTGAAAAAGCCAAATAAAATTAAAAGATGATTTTTCTTATATTTAGGTGTAATCAGCAAAATCGATTGATTGGTAACTGCATAAAAAAGGCTAAATTATGAAATTACATACTCTTCAACATGTAGCAAATTTACAAAGAGCAACAGGAGGGATTAAAAAAATTAAAACGTAATTTAAATTATACAAATGCAGTATAAGCAGGTCCAAATTCTGAATGGTAAGAGGTATGTATCATTCAGAAAAAAAACCATTATTGACGTTACTAAAACAGGTAAAAATAAATTATCCCAGAAAAATGAAGTAGATGTGGAGGCTGTTAAGTTACATTCTGGAATTGCTATTATAAATAAAATATATTTTAAAATACCATTACAAAATAATCAGAAACATAGTGAAAGTGCATTTAATGAAACAGTGTTAATAGTCATCTAGAATCTGCCTGTGGACATGAAATCTATTAATGTAGGAGACCTGTGTCTGCTGAATCTCATGCCAGGTGGTCTCTTACACTCCTCTGAAATAATCTGTTTTGATAGTAGTTTATTCCTTTTCTGTATGTGTTTTATTTGACTATCATTTGTGTCAAACATAAGGAATTGGGTCTTGTAACTTCAGCTACAGGTTATAACCCTTTTTCATTCAAACGAATCTATTAGATTCAGGAACTGAATAATATAAAAATAAATCTTTTTACTACATCAGTACAATAGCAAGGTTTCGATGACAACTAAGGCTCCATTTTGCGTAAAAAGAAAATAATAGTTTTATAAGCTATAATGGGAAGCAAGAGGGATGATTCATTCTGGCATCCTTAGAAAGAAATGAAAAAGAGTTATATCTCACCAGACAAGGGAATTGTCCACCTTCATGCAGTTACCAGATAAAGAAAGGCAAGAGCAGGAAAAAGTATTTTGGATAGAGAAATACCAATGCGAAGAAAAATGATAGATCACTGAATCTTATGGAATGGTCTGAAGAACCTACCAATATATTATTGAAATAGAATCATAAATGGCATCATTTATAGAAATTAGGAAATAAGCTTTGACTTTAATTACATATATGTATGTCTATATAGTCAAGATACATCAAAAAACATAGCTATGACTAGCTTATTCCTCGGTCAATTGAAAAGGAAATCGAAGTAGGTGAGTAAATCCAGCTATGTTACATAAGCTATTACCTACCTCATTTGTCAAGAGATAAACAGAAATGGTCTTCTACAGCAGTAGCAGCAGCCAAACTGTGTGTTTAAAGTTGAAGCAATCAGATGAGCAACCCACTGAATTAGCCCTGGGAGTCTCAAAACTCACAAGCAATGTTCCAGGAGGATTCATGCACTAGTGCTTTATAAAACAGAAGAGGTAAAAATGGAATAGAAGGGACTATTCCTACATGTATAGGGATCAACAGTCATTTTAGGAACCATTTTGAACTGCACTGTTTAGTCCCTTCTGTGCTTTAAACTGGGGTAGGTCTGTTAGTTCAATTCACTTATTTCATCTGCATTGTGCAGGCAACAAAAAGAAGAAAACCAGTAATGAGGCAGTCAATTACTTCCAAATTCTTCAGGGATGTCACATACCTATTTACTTCTCTTCCTGTTCCTTCTACTGAACAATCACTGTCATTGTTTTTGGCTTTACTCTTCTCCATCAATGCTTCCACTGCCTTTAGCAAACTCCTTGTTACCCTCTGGAGTTACACTGCTTCCATTGAGGATAATGAACTTATTTCCAATCATTTTAATGGTCTAATGCCAAAGTCTAAGGTACTAACTCTTCATAGAATCATAGAATGGTTTGGTTTGGTTTGGCTTGGCTTGGCTTGGCTTGGCTTGGCTTGGCTTGGCTTGGCTTGGCTTGGCTTGGCTTGGCTTGGAGGGGACCTTAAAGATCATCTTGTTCCAACCCCCCACTATGGACAGGCACATCTTCCTCTAGAGCAGGTTGTTCAGACACCCATCCAACCTGGCCTTGTAAACTCCCAGGGATGGGGCATCTACAACTGTTCCAGTGCCTCATCATCCTCACAGTAAAGAATTTCTTCCTAATACGTCATGTAAACCTACTAACTGTCAGTTTAAAGCCAGTACCCATCATCCTATCGCTACGTACTTTTGTAGAAAGTCCGTCTTTAAATTTCTTGTAGGATCCCTCTAGTTACTTGGAAGGCTGCTATAAGGTGTCCCTGAACCCCAACAGGTTTGAACCTGTCTGTGTAAGAGAGGTGCTCCAGCTCTGTGATCAACTTAGTGGCCGTCCTCTGGACCTGCTCTAACAGGTCCATGTTCACTCATGCAGGCCTCCTGGTAGTTTGTCCAACTTCCTTATTGTTGGGATGCATCTCTCATGAGCTTGGGGGAGGTGATCTATGAATATTAACCAACTTTCTTGGGCCTCTCATTCCTCTAGGGCTTTATCCCATGGTAGATCAAGCAGATCCCTGAAGAGACCCAAGTCTGCTCTCCTGAAGTCCAGGGTAGTGAACTCGCTGCACACCCCTTTCACTGCCTGAAGGATCTTAAACTCCACCACTTCATGGTCATTGCAGCCCAGGCTGCCCCTGAGCTTCTCATTCCCCATCAGCCTCTCCTTGTTGGTGAGAACAAGGTCCAGCATAACACCTCTCCTCATTGGATTCTCTGTCACTTGGAGAAGGAAGTTATCATCAATGCATTCCACTAACCTCATCGATTTCTTATGCCTGGCTGTGCTGTCCTTTCAACAGACATCAGGGTGGCTAAAGTCCCCCATGAGGACCAGGAATTGTGAACATGAGGCTGCTCCTATTTGTCCATTAAGAGTCTCATCTGCTCAGTCTTCCTTATAGGGTAGCCTGTAGCAGATCCCCACTATAACGTCACCCGTCCCTGCCTTCCCTTTAATCCTGATCCATAAGCTTTCAGTCAGCTCCTCATCCATCCCCAGGTGGAGCTCCATGCACTCCAGGTGGTCACTGATACAGAGGACAACACCTCTTCCTTGTCCCTCCTGCCTTCCTTCCTAAAGAGCCTGTATCCTTTCATTCCAATGCTCCAGTCATAGGAGCCATCCCACCATGCCCTGCAGGCATGTGCACATCCCTGACTGCTTTTGTTTACTCCCTGTGCTCCATGCACTTGCTTAGAGACTTTTAAATTGGGTTCTGATGAAGATTACTCACTGGCTGGAGTGTCTGGAATTACTATTTGCTGCCTTTCATGTGCTCGCCTGCCGACCTGTGATTTGTCTCCTGGCTCTGGGCATCTGTTGCTGGCCCTGGCATCAAACTGGTATGAGTGGGATTGATGTTCCCATCCCACAGCAACTCTAGTTTAAAGCCTTCTTCACCAGCTTGACAAATTTATGACCGAAGATGCTGTTCTCTGACAGCTGGAATCCATCTGTCCCCCGTAGACCAGGTTTCTGAAACTGAGTCTCATGGTCATCTTTGTCTGAATTCCTGTCTTTTTCTAATTTTTTTTTCACTTGTTGAAATAGCTTATAATTGTATTCTCTGCCTCCATTAGAAAATCTCTCTATTGCTGCTGTATTTCACTTATACCCTATAACATTTATATTATTTAATTATGTGAAGAGTTCTGGGAAATAGTATAATGAAAGGCATTGTACAAAGCAAATGTACATTGTATTGTAATTTGGTTTGGTTACTTTAGTGTGTTTATATGCTTCAAGACTTTCTTCCCTAATAGTTAAATTCATTTATGTCACAGATGTTTGGTTATTGGTCTCCTGCCTCTTCTTAGAGGTACTGTAATTGAGCACCTGCGTGTGGGGACAGAGGGAATTGGGGGTTCTTGATTAATTTTCTCCAGCTATAAATTATTTATTGTCTTGTACCAATCTCTTGTCATCCTCTTTGGGACTCTTTTAAACTGTCAGAGATACCTATTTACTTTTAATTGATTGCTACTCTGTGCTCATTGAGTTTTCCTAGATGACAAACACGGAAGAAATATTAAAACTAGCCATATTTAACTACAATAAGAAGAGGTGGCATAGTACAAATTATTCCTAACAGTGGAGTCTAATCTTCTGAGGTGCTGAATTCCAGATAGGAATATCTAGTCAGCCTCAAAGAATGTCCAGTGAGTTTAAAATTCTTGGGCAAATTGCTGCAGTTGACCCAGTCTGAGCACAGGGATGGACTGTGTGAACTCCAGAATTCCCTTTCCACCTCAGAAATTCTGTGATTCTGTGACAGAGCTAGATAAGAATCAAGTTATCTTTTTCATGGAAAATTAGGAAAGTGAATTGGGCTCCTTAAAATCTTATGCACAAAACTGAGCAGTTCCACCACTTATCCAATCTGTTTCTCTGCACTGATTCTCTGACCCTAATGGTACTTGCCTTCTTCAGTATGACAGTTGCATGTATGTTTAAAAAACCTAAATTCTTATTACCTTTTTTATTAATGTCATATTGTAACTGTCTCTGTTTTAACATTTTCTGTCTTTGGAATCTGCCACGCATTTATCCCACAAGATTAATGAGACGTTTTAAAAAATATCAGCCCTTCAGATGTTAATTTTGTCATTCTGGCTCACAAAAAGCCCTTGAATAAGAGGAGAAAAAAAATATCTCACACAGGAAAATACTGCCCACACTGTCATGTGGAAAAACACTCTACCTGAAAATATCCAGAGAACAGCAGTAACTGTTGCCTCATGAGAGTAGAATCATTATAATATACCAAATCAATAGGAGGTCAAAGGTATGGCACCAGAAAGGTCAAGAAAATGATACCAGCATTTGGAGGAGCCAGTGGAACTGTTAGCAACATAACATCTGGCTGAAGGCTCCATAGACTCATAAATGGATTACTGTGAGTCATCATTTGTGGGAAACATCAGGATACAGGCAACTCATATTGTAACTGGCTATTTAAGTGACTTAAAAAAATATTGTAGGGATGTATGGCAGAATTTATATAACAACCTACAGTAATATTTTAGATGTATCAAGAGTGGAATTTTTTTAAACCACTCGAATATAACTACAATTTACTATATTGAAATTATCAGATGTAAGAAAAACATCCCAATTCACTATATAATCTCTACCAGAAACCCTGAACCCTACTTCCTGAAAAAATGTTCTTGTTGAAAAAAGGAAACGTTTAAAATGGGGACACTCATGTCTGCCTTCAAAATATTTATTTATATAGCCCAGAAGGACAACACACTCAAAATACACATTGTCATACAGGATGCGTACAAGGCCTTATCAGCAGAGATCCAAAGCTATACCATCCTATTAGGTTTTAGTGGGAAGAAAAAATGATGATACATAGCAGACTGCTGTATCTAAAGCTCATGTCACAGTGCTGCTGGCGTGCTGTTGCTCAGCTTTGAACAAATTACTTTACACCCATATTTTACACATGTGATGAGAGATCCACAAGAAGATAATTGAACTCCTCTTTCCTGGACAGTCAAATAAATCCTTGTACTCTCTTTTCAGTTACTACCTGAATACATTTCAAATGGTCTACTGCAGCCAAAAGCAGCCACTGGACAGTAAACTGTGTAGTCCCTTCTCTATATTAGTGCCACGTGCCATTAAGACCCTTTTCTGAAACCGATAGGCAAAGAACATGAAATGGAACACAAAATCTGCACCAAGAATTTTAAATGACTTATCCTGATTTTTTTTTTAAATAATCTATTCGGCTTTGGATATTAACTCTATTCAAAAATAATTAATATACTTATTAGAACATATTTTTACATGTTCTGTATCATAGGAATTTGGTTTTAGCCTTGAATTTATAAAGATGTCTGCAGTGGTGTTTATTCGCCCCGATGTACATTCACCCTCCTCTCAGAAAATGACTCTTTCAGAGAGGGTTGGCACTTAATCCAAGCTATATTTCTATATTCAAACACAGTTACACCAAAAATAAAACCATCATAACAGAGTACCCATGTATACATTGCAATTCTTAAAAGAAGAATAAGACGATTCATTCATTTAAATACAATGCATGAAAAACTGGGGTTTTCATTTCCTAACCAAGTATATTGATAGTATTTTAACTAAGCCATTATCTTTATTGCACTTCTAGAAAGACCTTATCATAAACCAGTGGTGCTTAAGGCATACTAAAATTGTAAGGATTTTCTCTATCAAAGAATTAGCACAATGTCCCTCTGGCGCTATTTAGAAATTCTTCATTTGCTCCACAAACATTAAAAAGCTGGAAGAGCATAAGTGCAAAGAGGGAACACCAAATAATCATTATTTAACTGCTTTCGAAATCAGCCTGATTTTTTAAAATGATTTCTTGAAGATTTATATCATGTAAGAACTAATTATACAAAGGACAGGAAGTTTGCAAAATTCAAACCTAAGTGTCAAAGTTCGAAAATATTGGTGCTTCTGCACCATGGGATTACTTTTCATTAGCAATAAAATCAGCCTTTTAAAGCAATTACAATTCCTGTGGATCAGCCCTGTCTTTTTCCTCTCTTTCATTTCTCTATTAATCTGTTGTAGGTAGACAACAAGTGGTCTTACACCAAGATGTGTTTGAGTCAAAGATAAAATATGTCATTTTTCTTCTTATTCAAGTCAGTTTTAGTAATTTCACATCCCTCCTTAGGAAACAGCTTTCAGCTTCTTCAAAAACTTGATCAAAGGGTGTTGAGCTCTTGTTCCAGCTGACTCCTGACTACGGAAGGTCACACACCATTTCAACAGGGAAGTGGAGACCCCAATATAGGTACTGGATCTAGAGTGGATCACAAAGGGACAGAATTTTGTACAGATGGGAGCAGGAAAATCTGGATCAACTATTCCAGGTCAAAGGAGACCTCAACCTGGTTGGAGCTCCTTAGGATGGATGCAGCTCTGGGCCCATGCTCTTCATAAAAAAATTTCCTCCTTGTGTCCAATTTAAAGCTACCCTCTTCCCGCTGGACCCACTCTAAGACGTCCATGTCTTTCATCTGGTTAGGGCTCCAAAGCTGGACGCAGCACTCCAGGTGGAATTTCACAAGAGCAGGAACAGGGGGGCAGAATCGCCTTCCTTGCCCTGCCAGCCACACTGCTTTCAATGCAGCCCAGGATAGGGTTGGTTCTCTGGGCCGCAAGTGCACACTGTCAACTCATAACCAATTTTTTGTCCACCAGTCCTCCTCAGAACTGTTCTCAATCCATTCATCCCCAGTTCATGCTGGTAATGGGAATCACCCTGACCCAGATACAGGACTTTTCACTTGGCCTTGTTGAGCTCCATGAAATTCACCTGGGCCCAAGCCTCAATACTGTCAAGACTCCTCCGGATAGCTTTCCTTATGTATCAACTGCACCACTCATCTTACCATCATCTAAACTTGCTGAGGGTGCACTCAACTCCACTATATATGTCATTGATGAAGATATTAAATGGGTGTTGTCACAGTACAGACTCTTGAGGGACACCACTCATTCCTGGTTTTCACTTGGAGATTAAACATTTCAGTCATTGCAAGTCTTTGTATGTGACCATCCACGCAATTCCTTATGCATATGACAGTTCATCCATCAAACCCTTAGCTTCAATTTAGTGGCAAGAATACTGTGGGGGACCATATCAAAGGTCTTAGAAAAGCCCAGATTGATAACATCTGTTAATGACTTCCCCTGTCTACAAAAGCAGTTACTTCATCACAGAAGGCCACTAGATTCATCAGGCACAATTTGCCCTTGATGAAGCCATACTGGCTGTTTCTAATCACCTCTTCATCTTCCCGTATGTTTTGACATAATTTCCAGGAGGTTCTGTTCCATTATCTTACTAGACATTGAGATGACATTGACAAGTCAGTAATTCCCAGCATCCTCCTTTTAACCTGTTTTAAAAATGGGTGTGATATTTCCTTTTTTCCAGTCACTGAGGCTTTGCTTTTGTAGGATACACCTACAAATTCTGAGAAAACTGTTTGATGTCATTGCGATGCCAATCTCAATTACTTTTGAAGGGTCGTGATGATCAGTGGAGGTTCCTTAGGGGATGGAAGAAAGCAAAGGTCACTGCTGCCTTCAAGAAAGGTAAGTAGGGTCCAGAGAATTACAATTCAGTCAGCTGCACCTAAGTCTTGGAGAATGCGATGGAGCAAATTGCCCTGAAAACCTTTTCCAAACATGTTAAAGGAAAGACAGTGATTGGACTGGTCAGCATGGTTTAAGATGGGGAAGTCATGCTAGCTCAACTTGGGGGGCAAAGGGGGAGCAGGTAGAAGGGAGAGAAGCAGCTGTTGCTTATTCAATTCTAGTAAGGCTGTCAAGACTGTCTCCCATATCATCTCCATAGACAAAATGAGGAAGTATGGATAAGTGGAAGGTAGTGTGCACTGAAAACTGGTGGAACCACGAGACTCAGAGGGCTGTGGTCAGTGCCATGAAGTCCAGTCGCAAACCATTCTGCAGTGTGTCCCTAGCTCAATGAAATTTGTACGCACGAGACTGGTGCATTTATGATAAAATAATTTCTAATCATAAGTGTTTTAAACACAAGTGTGTCCAAGACTCCCTCAGAAAGAAAAGTACCAGTGCCAAGCAAACGTCCATTCAAAACAATGTAGATATTTATCTATGGTATTTCTCGGACGTTCCTTCAAGCCCTTTTTTTTTCCAGTTACAACTATCTTTCTAATAGTATGTGAAATGAAACTTACCCAGAGAGACAGACCTCAGGCTCAGACTTTAGATTTTCTGTAATTCAGTTTGAAAATAAATGTCATTAGAGACTTAGATCATTCATGTACTTAGAGGTGAGCTTTATCTTTTTTTTGGTTTATCACAAATGGAATAATCCCAAAAGAGGTCTATCTATTATGCTACCTCCAACAGTGTAAATCCATGGTTAGTTACACCTACACATGGCTTTCATATATCCTTAAGACTTTCAAAGTAAAATAAAGTTTAATTTTGAAATACAGAGGGTCAAATGTAGAGCTCTGAGCAACCTGGTCAATTGAAAAGTGACCCCGTCCACAGCAGGGAGATTGGAACTAGTTGATCTTTAGGTGCCTTCCAACCCAAGCTATTCTATTAATATGATTCTATGAAATGAAAAAAAACAAAGGCAACTATCCGGGCAACATCCAAGAAATATAAAGAAGAGTTCATACTGATGCAAAGCAACTGTGAAACATAGTTCATTTAGGCATTTTCTGTTTTTAAGATATGCTGAGTCCAAAAAATGAGCCAAATGCAATAGTAAGGAAATGAATTGCAAAGAACAAGAAGGGTATTATAGCTGAGATGCTAAGTGGATCAGATCATAAAGACTAGTGGAAAGGAGGAAGAAAGACAGAAAAATAAAAGGGAAGATGATCTGCATGGGGATTCCATGAATCAATTGTGTAGAACAGCAAATCTAGCAGCTCTGGGCCACCATCCCTGGGCTCAGCTCTGTCATTCTTCATTAAGGGATTCTGAGATCTGATTTTCTGCTGCAAGTAATTGCTATGTATTTCCAAAATTATAACAGCCAGTGCTAATTCTCTCTGTGGTGAAGGTAACTACTGCCCCTGAGCATGGAATGCTCTGGGAAATGAGTTATCACTCAAATGCTCAGAAGAGGGGATATGACGCTAGTAGAGAAACAGACAGTGGCATGTGCAGCAGTCATGGGTAATGCTTAATTTACTTCAGTAGTTCTCTTTTTCCCTCCCTCTCCTTCCACACTCCTTCCCAGTTACTGATTATTGCTGCACTGAGGTGAATTAGTGGTGCTTTAAAAAGAAGGGGAAAATGGCATAATAAAAGAACTAGAATGAAAAATATGAGAGAAACATACTGCATTGAAAAATAAAATTGCCAAATTAATAAATAAAAAGCATGAACCTATAATATTACCACTTTCTCTTTAGCTACATCTCTGACTTAACAGTACTTGCAGCACATAGTACAGTCTTTCAAATGAAAAATGTAATTATTACTAATTAAAAAGAGATTGTCAAAACACTATATGCATACAAAGAGATTAAGATAGGAAAATTTAAAAAAATAAATTGTTTAACATAACACCAGTTAAACTTTACTTTAATAAAATAATATACTTTAACAAAATTTAATAAAATTATTTACTTTAATACAATTCATAAAATGCTTCTGTATCAGGGTGGCATCTCTGCCCACAGCAGGGGAGTGGGAACTAGATCATTTTAAGGTCCTTTCCCAAATCATTCAATGAGTAGATAAATGTTTGCATTTATGTAATACCTCTTACATACTTAATATTTTATTTGGGGTAGAATAGGCACATGAGGGAAATTTAAATACGTAGTGTAAATCAGCCTTGATGATCAATTTCTTCAAATGGAGCCTGACTGTCTTTTTATTTGTTCAAGTATAATTAGGAATAAATTCATTGAAGTTGGAGTTATGATCAGACACACCTTGTGATAGATGAAAAAACCGCTGTATTGATATCAACAGATATATATTTATGAATTTATTAAAGATTATTCTACTGTCACTTGTTCTAGAGCAAAACATGTAATTCATCTCAGAGTAATTTCAATCACTGCAAACTTGATTTCTTTAACAGAAATCTAAACAAAAATGGTGACTTGATGTATGCATCAAATGTATCCTCGTGTCACAACCAACAAAAGGATGTGACACGCTGACTGGTCCTTTTGACTTTTTTGAGCCATACACAGAGCAGAGATGTTCAAATCATGCTAAATCCAGTGCAGAGCTAAAACTCCAGACTTCATGTATGGCAGACATAAATGCCAGCATGACCTGCTTGATCCGCTGATCCTTCCCTACTGGAATGAATTACTTACTAATGCAAATTTAGTCCATAATTTCTGGTACTTTACATTCAAATTCCTGCCGTTGATGAGTTTTATATAACTGTAACAAGGACTGTTCCACACTAAAACTCTTACTATGCACAAATTACCCTTACTTTTTTGCCCCCAAATGAACTGTTTAACATCTCAGATCCACTTTAAAATTTATCTCTGAAGAAACACATCTCTTGATCTATTTGTGTCAGCAGGAGCTGAACTCCTTGCGATCCTCTGAAGGCTGCTGTGTTCAACTCAATGTATCTTCATTGGTCCAAGCTAGTTTTGGCCAGTCTCATCTCTTAGTGTGTTCTAGGAGATATAATTGTTTTTTATACTAAATGATGAAACTGAATTAATTCCTTAACACAACATCCTTGACAGCAGACCCTCTCAGCGTGGGATGGAATCAGAGAACCTGTGTGGGATGAACCAGTGTAGTACGCAGCAGAGGAATGTTTTCCCCACTTTAGACAGCTTTGGAAGACTAAACTCTGATTTCCTCGCTCTATTAAATCTCCTACAAGTATCAAGCTGAATTTTCTCTGTCTGTATACTTCTCCCTAATCTTCTTTGACACAATTCTCTTTCTCTTCATATGTATTCACTGTTATACCCCCATCCTTGCTCATATTGTCACCAACAGGTGGACAAATCAAGTAAACTTCAGAAACATGTTCACTGTAGCAGAAAACAAAAGCATCTACATCAAAAAAAGAGAAGCAGAAAAGAAAAAAAATATACACTGAATCTCAGTTTCATTAATGCACTCAGCCTTTAGCTGAGATTTTGTGAGGTAAATGGCCCAAATCAGGATACAAAGACATTTGAAAATGCATATATATCTTAAGGCTCTGTATGGTATTTGGCTTTAGAACAATTATTGGAGAATTCAATTAATTTTGCAGGGTACTTTATGCTGATCTGTACATGTCGTAAAAGAGAACTTCAGGCAAAAATAATGCTGTCTTTTGTCATGAACATTGCAAAGCAAAGCAATGTCTCCTGGGACATCTCTATTGCTAGCATTTCATGTAGCGGCTTGGGGGATTGGAGGGGAAGCAAAGGAGGGAGGGATTGTGTTGTTAGCACTGAATACCTTTCAACTCTGCAATTACCTTTGAGTAATGACTCTTGAGTAGCCATTTCGGGGTGGGATCCTTCAGCATAAAGGCAGTTTGTATATGGTTAGTCTGAAAAAACAAAGAATGCTGTGGGTGAATTGACAAGTTAAAACCAACTGAATTGTCATCAATGCTTTACAATTCACTATTTTAATGTTCTGAATTAGAAAAAGTAAAATAACTTTGTATAAAATTCATTTTTGCATGATCTTAGGCAAAGTTCTGAACAACACAGTGCTATTCAAATAATCTGAAGAGAGGGATAACCTAAACAAACAAGACTGGTATTTCTAAATGACTAGTTTGGTCCAGTGAATATAGTGATGGGGCAGGGGATCTGAGATCTCAGAACAGAGATATTCTTAAACCTCACTTGTACCCACTGAGTAAAATACAGAGAAGTCCAAGAGCATCAGTAAATCTGCCTTAACAAGTCCTTTCTGCAGATGGATGAAGCCATGTCATGGCAGAACCCAATAACCTCCCTCTCTAAATTAAATTAACAACTTGTTTTTCATGAAAAAAACAAATCTACAGAGCACTAATGAGCAGAAAGATCTTGCTCAATGTTTTTGCCTCTTTCTATAAACATTCTTCATTTCAATGAGAGGACACAGGAGAAAGGAACATTTTGCTGCACAGTTATCAGCATCTCTAATATATGCCTTCATCCACTCAAGGAATCCATTTAGGATTTTGGGAAGGATTCAGTTGCCTAAACGTTAATGGCTAATGACTTTTGAGTCACTCCAAGGAAGTAAAGACATATACATAAGGATGACAGATACCACACTGGACTTATGAGGGAATTATACCCTTCAGTAACAACAGCTGGGAGCCAGGCAGGACAGCCTACAGCATCTCAGGAGGAAGAGGTTATTTATACAGAACTCAAGTGCATAAAGCTATCAAGGTATTTATATCTAGCCTGACTCTGTCAGACACACAGAGCATAATGACAGGTCTGATGAGTAGGTCTGAAGGACACTAAGCATGAAATTAGCTCAAAGAAGGAATTTCCTTCCCATCCTTCTTTCTCCTTCAGCAATGGGCTGTTAGCACTGTTAAATTCTGTTGATATTTAATAAAAGCTAACATCTGTGCCTTGCTTGCCTCCAATTACAGAGCTTCATCCTAGGGCCACTTTGGAGCTTCTTACAAGCACTGATGCTTGAAGCACAGCTATAACAAAAGAATGGACTGACAGTTTCTTTCTGCCTCTAGCTAACTTTATTTGTTCTTTTTTATTTTATTTGCCTCAGTTTTGTTTTTGGTTGGCCACCCTAAATGACCAGCCTGCAGCAATGGCACCCCTGTAGGAGACCATTTGATCAATCCTCTTTTTATGCAAGGCCTCCCAGGAGCAGAAAATATCAGTGAAGGATGCTTCCATGCCCCAATGACATGCAAAAACACATCACCACTGCTACAACAACACTGTCAGATCTACTGAATTGGCTGGAGAGAATTACAGGGATCCTTTGTCTAAAGCCATGACAGATAATGTGAAAGTACAGTTTACAATTGTTAACAATGAACTCATTATAAGAAGGTTATCTCGGAATTCCTCTATAAAGCTTCTTTGGGGTTAAAATTCACTTCAGATCATGTTCAATGTCTGTCAGCAAGAAGCAAAAGCTGGAGAAAAAAATCTATCCAATTTTATCCATTCTTACTTCTAAGAGTCTTGTGAAATTGCTAGATGGCTAAGAATAACTGCTTTAGAACCTCACATTTACAAAGAAGACAATATGAAATAAGAAAATAGAGGAAGGAAGAGAAAACGTAAAAGGAAAATAGTTCAACTGACATCTGAGTTATATTGAACCAGGCATGTTTTCGCTATCTAGCAAGCATTTCCTACTCAAATTCAAATGTTTCTTGATTTTTCAGGCTCTAAATATTCCAGTTTTTCTGCAGTGCAAATGTTGACCTTTCCTGAGTCATCACTTAGTGATGATCATTTGTATAGATAATTAGTAAATCAGATTTCATGTAAACAAAATATTGAGGCCTATTTGCTACATAATCAACTATAGCTATAACACAGAATTTCTTAAAACTGTTGCACGTTAAAGGAATCAATAGATGTGCTAGTTCTATACCTTTTATGTGCAATTTTTTAGCATACCTATGTATTTACATATACTATTTCTTTCTTGCTGACATTATGTAGGAAATAGTAGAGTTGGTGTAAACAAAAATGAACTTTGGTAGGTAAGTTTCTGAAGTTATGTTGGACTATATTAACATAAGCTAAAGAATTTGGTTCTCTCCATTATTTTCCATACTATCCATGACACGACTGCCATAATGCTGTGAAAATTCACATTTTAAAAACAAGGCTTTTCCAAGGTATCCAGGCAGAAAAAATGGTGGTACATTTGGCAATTCTGAAATTTTTGGATGTGAGCTCTGTTCTGTAAACTGGCATGTACAATATCAAGAAGCATTATTGATCCAGCTTAGAAATGTATATATAATTTTTTGTGCAAACATGCAGATAACTGTATTTTTTTTTTCTGCTGTACTGCAAAATGTTATTCTGGGGAGATGTCTGATATTCCCATTACACTAGTCAAAGCCAGGCTTTATACAAGTTATTGCAAGCAAGAGAAATAGGCTATTTGCATGCCAAGGATTCAGGTTAGATCCAACACTCTCTGAAACACAGCAGATTTTTCCCCTTTTCCCCTAAGGACCTCCAGGTTATTCAGCAAATGGAGCTGAACCGCTCTACCATTTTTCAGTCAGTGTGAAATAGGCCCTAAATGGAAAAGTAGTCTGGCTGTGACACACAACTTCAGACACTGATTTGTCATCCAGCTCAATGTTATGCTTTACTGAAGAGCACTGAGAAAATAAATTTCTTTTTATATTCATATCTGCCATTAATTACAGATTCAGTCTCACCACCAAAAAAACCCCCGGAACAGACAATCACTACTGATGAGCATTGGGTCAAAGAAAAACTGAGCACGCACTATAACTGTATTATTCTCTTTAATTGAACTTCCTTTTTAATAGCAACAAATAAAATCTTTCTCTGCTCATAAAAAGCATTTATGTCTGCATCTTCAAATCTGAGCTTCACTCAGGACTACAAAGGTAGGTTCATTCTTCATAAATATGAAGTTGATTATAGTGTAATTTATATATATATTTGTGAGTAATTATTATAATTTTTATGACCTAGACATCCTCTTATAAAAATCAGAACTATAGAATACCTGTAAAGAATCAGTAGGGATTTTTCTTACTATTATTTTTAATTAAATACAACACCAAATCATTCATTCTTACTCTTTTTAAATGAGTAATTTTTCCTCAGAAAATATGAATTCCTAATATACACGATGAGCTGGACTCACAAAACCTTTTTTATATCTAAAATGTCAGAAGGTAAGTCCATTTCTTTGAATAGTTGTAAGGCTAGAAATTAGAGCTCCATGCCACTGGAAAGGATCAGTTTCCCAGTTTCTAACTTTGGAGCATCCCAAGATACTGGATGTTAATGTCATGACATTTTGGATATAGAGAAACTTTTAAGCTATATTTAGAGATTTCAAAGGCTCCCTCTGTAACCTTCACACAATTGGACCTCCAGTAAACAGGGAATCTAACTTTACCTTAACAGTACAAGAGATAATCCATAAACATACTTTAATGTTTTGGTATGCACCTAAAATAGTTTATTTCTAACATATTTGGCATGTACAGAAAATATGATGATACGATTATGCATTAAAGGTTTTAACACCATAAATGTAGGTCATCCAGAACAAATAAAACTGATAGCAATAAGTTTCAGAAAAGGTAGCCTGAAGTGAAAATTTTCAGTCCAGGCTTAGAGTACTCAAGAAGAAGTTAGCCATTTATTTATTTATTTATTTATTTATGCATGCATGCCCAGAGAGCTAATATTTCTCCTTAAAGTTGCAGATTTTTCATTGCAGAGAAACTATAGAGACTATAATATGGCATTTGCCCCCACCCTCCATGAAACTTTCCTGGTCCTTACTTCAGCACCAGAAGTTCTATACAAAAAAAATCCCCCAAAACAATTGACGAAGAAACACAGGAGTTTGTATAACCTTTTGTATTGTCTTCTGCTCTCTAGCTGGGTATTTATTCAACAGTATCTCTTAAACTGAATGGAGAAATACACATGATTTTAGAAGGTGGATAGACAGGACCCTTGGACCATTTCATTTATAAATTTATTTTTAAAGTCCACTACTCTTGGATTTTATTTGATAGATATTCTTCATCATCGTCACCCAACTTATATAGTACCTTTTACCTAATTACAAAATAAGTAGAAAGCCAGCCACAAAGAGTGAAATTTAGCAAAATTAAAAAAGCCTAATAGGTATTTTGATTAATATTTTGTAAGGGGATTACGTTTAGGTCAGATTCTCCTGTATCCTTCTCCTTGTTCCTGGGAGCAATCATTTATTCATTTTTCAGGCTAGAAAGAAAAAAAAATACAATCTTACATATTTCCCTTAGACTAATATTATTTCTATGTCACAAGTTCCACCCACAAACCTCTTAAGATTGGTTTGAACAGTTCTTTATGAATTAAAGAATAACCCATTGTCAAATACCCCACTCTGTTACCTGAAGAAAACATATGCAAAGCAGCAGTGAATTTTCATTAGTTTGAGAGAACATATCAAGCATATTTTATTTCTTCCTTTTCCTCTACAAATATTATAGAGTCATCAATATGCAAGCCTATAATAAGATACATGTTATATTATAAATGTTATTACTCAGCAGAATGCTTAAAATTTAGGAAGCAGACCTCCCAGAAATTCAGCAATTTAGAGATTGTCTTACAAAGAACTGCAAAAGTAGATGTTCACGCATAGCCAGTTTTCCCATAAATGAGGTTAATTTGTGTTAGCAAACTGTCAAAGAACCTGTCATATTCCATTGTCTTTCCAAGTATAAAAAAGTTAAAAATATTACAAGACTGAAATAATACCCCAAAGGAATCCTGGGCAATGAAGAAAAACAGCTGGCTTAAAGCTTCTTATTTTTAAATCCATTTACATCTGATTTTAAGGAGTACGTTTTTTTCCTGATTGTACATATTGAAGAACCCTGTTCTTTATTTTTATTTTCATAATATTGTCTTTAAAATTGTAATAATAGCAGTAGTTCTGTGGAACTCTTTGGCCCTGTACAAATGCAAGATCAAATGTTTCACTCCAGTACAAACTTGAATTAGTAATTCAATGCTTTTTCTTCTGTGCATTTTTAATGAAATAAAAAGACAAATCATTTAACACATTTGTGAAAATAAATACATGGTGCAACTAGTAATAAGTTTTAGTTAAACACAAGTCTTTAGAAAACCAATATGTACTGGAGATGTTCAAGAAAAAATCTGTATGTGTTGTAGCTACCATAGGGCTAATACAGTTTTACTAGTTTTGTGATTTTAAAAGTTTAAAGCATAGACTGTACTCCTATGAAATTTTAAGAGAAGTTAGCAACGCAAAGATATATTCGGAGTAATTCTAGAGAAATAGGAATCAAAAGTAATCTGATGCATTAACACGGGAGAACAGTTAAAAAAGAGCTTAAAGCCCAAATTCACAATTTACTAGGAAATGCCATACTTGGTGTGATAACATGGAATTCAGTGTACCTTAATATGAGATAAATTCTGGATTCACACTGCTTTCTACATGGTTTTCAGAATAATTGCTTTGGTTTCCCAGGATTTGAGTGAGCACAGAGACAGACAGCAAATAGTGAAATATGTACCCGTTCTCTTAAAGGTTAATAAAAATATTCAGTAAACAGGTTAGATTTTATAACTCTGTTGCCTTATGGCAGATATATTTACTATCCCAAGTATTAGAAATAGACAGTTTTACCTATTTTTTTCGTCCCTTTTTTTACGAAAAAATGTGTTTGTTAAATGCTTGATGTTATTACAGCATCCTGTATAAATAATTGCACACTTTTCCACTAAAAGACTTCCCAATTACTTCTTTGTAAGTAACCTCTGAACACAGCAAATGCATCCTAAAATCATGTTATATTTGGTTTTGTATCCCTGAAAGCAAACAGTTACCTTAACTGTATAAAGTTAATGAATCCAAGAAATGAGTCTCCAGTACATGGGAGGAGATATAGGGGAAAATAACATAGAATTCTCATGTTATCACAGGGAATTTATTGTCTTATCATGCATTTGGACTACATTTCTCTCCGACAGCTACATTAACCGATAGTTTAGTTTAGTTCTGGTTTTCCAAAGAGGCATTTGAAAAGCTTAATAAGTGCAGTGTCCTTTTAAGACTGAGTCTTCTCATCCATCAAGCACCAGGAAAGTCTTCAAAAATCACTGTCTACTGGTTAGCATTCATTAGTGACATTTACAATTTCACATGCCCAGGCCTGATTCTTATCATTTCCTACAAGGTTTAAATAACTTGAACTCTTATTGATTACAGACCATTCAGCATTTTTCAGGAGTCAGATAGGGACAAGAACATGCAACCTCATGAGCCATTTATCTAGACAAAGAAATTGAACCGGTGCAAGCTGTGAATTTAAAATACTGTAGTCATGTCTGCATAACTCTTGCATGTAGAACTGTTTTTCTGAATAAAATTTGTTTATACACGTGCATACATACATACATACACACACACACACACACACACACACACACAAATAGCAATCTCCAGATAGTTTAGAATAGGGTTAGGATCTGGATCAGGAGACTTCACACAGGCCTTAGTATAGATCTGCTTCAGCTTACTCTGCCACTATTATTAGAGCAATATATCTAAAAATTCTTCAATGAAAACAGATCTTTATGATGCAGCAATATTTCTGGAATATTTCTAAATAGTGGAGACATCACTCACATGAAAACGAAATGCGATATATTAATCCTTTGGTGTAGTTTTGATTGAAAAATACAGCCTCTGAAATAAAGTTTTAAGACTTTGATTTGCAGATACAAAATATTTAGTGGATGAACAAATTCAAATGTATCTGTTATTGAGCTTATATTGGGGCATATCCTTTCCTTTTTCCAAAGTAATTTCATATATTCACAAACAAAAAGCCGAAGTGAGTGTAACCCTTTCCGTGTACATAAATGCATACTGTCCACAAACACAGATACAGGCTTATCCCCTAGAAAATATTTTCTCTAAAGTATTTTTGTTTCCATTCATTGCACTAAAAGTAAAAGCAAAAGTATTTAAGTATACATTTTTTGTTTTCCTTCATTATTGTTTCACAAACTGCTAATTAGAAAAGATACTTCATACAAATGATTAGCTCTTATATCTGCTTTAACACTTGAAAGGTTACAGCAATAGGAAAAGGAAGAGCTTTAATTAAAGAATGAATTATTGAATACTCCATTTTAATTGATGTAGCCTTCTGCTATTATTTTGTGTGTTTATAGATATCTTATGTGATTCTGTAATCAAGATCACACACAAAAAGAAGTCTTTAACTACTGAGGCTAAAGAATGAAAGGTGCTGTATGATCACATTCAGCCATTTAAGTTCAAGAATCATGTGAAGTATGGTTTCCATGACAACAAGTCACTAATTGCTAACAGAAAATAAAATAAAAATCAACCTTGACGGAATTTGGCAGTGACATGGAAGCTGAAAAACCTTCCAAATAATTATATGACAATTTTCATGTATGATGAAGAAATACAAGCAACCCCACCTTCTGAAACACGGTGAAAGCACTCAGAGTTCCAGGGTTATTTTGGATTTGGCAGGGCTGGCTGCATTCAGTAGTCATTGTGCATTACACTTGGTAGTCAACACCTATCTTCAGTAACAGATAAGAAGAGATGTTTGTGATGAGGTGATGAAGGATTTTTGCATCCTTGGGCTACAGATCAGCAAAGGAAAATGCTGTGGAGAATGCATGAAGTAAAGAAATGACACAAACAACAAGATTTTAGCATAAATTCACAGGGTAAGAAGAAAAACAAATTAAATGAGAGCAGAGGGGGAAGAAAGGAGGTATAGTCATACATACCTCCCATGCTAACTTATTAGTAAGGGTTTCAGACACCTCTAGCTTGCAGACAGAAAGAGTCTTTTGAGACTAGGGAAAACTACTTGGAAAGTACAATGGTGCCATTCAAAATTTACCGATTTATGAACTGCTGCATATCATTTGTAAAAATTGCTTCAGCCTGAGTTACCTTTCACCAGCTCTGTAAGTTGAGTCACTGGGTCACTAGGAGTGAACAAGAACATTTTGATAAATTCAGTTTCCATGACAATGAATTAGCCATGGAAAGGGGGAGGTGTTGAAAGATCTGTGTTCTGTAGAATACTCTTCAAATGTTTGCCTGTTTTCATTTTTAGCCATTTAGTTCTCATGGCTCTGTTCCAGGACTCTAATTCACCAGTAGCTGGTTTTCCTCCGCAGATTAGAGGAGTAATTCATCAGTGAATGTTTCACTCAGTGGCCCCATCTAATGTAAGAGAATATATAAATGAATTTTTCCAATTATGCTTTTTTGTTTGTTTTGAAAGAATGCAGCGGTCTCTTGTTGTTGTTCCACTCTAACCCAGCTACAGAATACTTAATCTTTCCTATTTATTGCCCACTACTGTACTTAGGAGTACAGCTGTAATTTGCAAGACGTTGGGAGTTTTTCCTAAATAGTCACAAGCCCCCAAAACAAAACAAAACAAAGCAAAACAAAACAATGCTTTGGAGTTTGTTTCAAAAGGAGCAAGCCTATAAAAGTATGTCATATTCCAAAGCCTGCTATAGCCTACATCAATGGGAACTGCTGAGAAAAAGACCTCCGAAAACAACTGGTATTTATTTTTGATAGAAGTGCTTAAAGTTATTTTTCATTTGTCTGCCTTTTGAAAGGCTAAGCCAGCGGGACATTTGTTAGTGTCAGAACTAAAATCTACTCAAATTCGGGAATGTCGTTCAGCCGTTTTCAGTGGGTCCTGTGTGAGAGCCTTATACTAATGAGATTAAGAGTGAAGTTGTTTAACCATTCACAGAACATACTTATATTTCAGAACACAAAGCATCAGGGGATCAGAAGAGCTGTTTCCATGGCTGTTGGGATAGATGGATTTCCATCCAGAGACAATTGAGACAAATTTGACTCCTTCAGAAAGTAAACCTGTTCTTAGTACCTCCAGCAATATGCTCCCCATTGCCATAAATAAAAACTGAAAGGACCGAGCACCTTGTTTCCACTGTCTCTGCTGAACGGTATCGTTTCATGTGCTCTGCAAGAAATGGAAGGGTTTTTCAACAAGCTGTTAATGTCTGTGACAGCCCAGCATGGGCTAAAATGTCTGAATGATTTTCAAAAGAAAGAAAATGTTACTAGCAGAAAAAAAAAGGAAGAAAAACAACAACCAAAAAACCAAACAAAAAAGAAAAAAGGAAAAAAAAACCCAAAAAAACCAAAAACACAACAAAGCAAGCCACTACACAGAAAAGACAAAAAAAAAAAAAAAAGGAAGAAGGAGAAGAGAAAAAAGAGGGAAGAAAAGGAGGAGAAGGGGAGAAGTTCACCGGAAGAGGGAAGGGAGAGTGAGAGGAGAGGGAGAGGGAGAGGAGAGATCACTTTTGTACACACCTCTACAAAGCTGTTTTATGTATATGTCAGTAAGAGATCAATTTCTATTCACTAATGTACACATAGAGATATATGTTCTATGATATTTGCATATCTGGTTTTGTTTCTCTTTTCATAGGTGATTCACACACAGAGAAATAGTCACAAATAACTGCATATTTTCACTCACAGCCCTTCACTCATAGACTCAGAGAGAAAGGAAAGGTTACTACTGGGCCACAAAGATGATCCAGGGGCTGGAGCATTTCCCCTATGAGAACAGGCTGGGAGAGCTAGGGTTGTTCAGCCTGGGAAAGAGAAGGCTTCAGGGAGACCTCACCACAGCATTCCAGCCCCCTTAAGGGGCTTATGAAAGGGAGGGAGAAGGACTTTTTCTACAGGCAGATAGTGAGAGGACAAGGGTCAATGATTTTAAACTGCAAGAGAGTGGGTTTAGATTAAATGTTAGGGAGAATTCTTTTACTCAGAGGGTGATGAGGCACATGAAGAGGTTGTCCAGAGAAGCTGTGGAAGCCCTATCCATGGAAGTGTTCAAGACTAGGTTGGATGGAACCCTGAGCAGCCTGGTATATTGAGTGGCATGCCTGCCTATGGCAGCTGATTTGGGACTAGATAATGTTTAAGGTTCCTTTCAACCCAAGCCATTCTATGATTCTATGATTTAAAACTGTTTTACATGAGAGGCCTCTATTCCATCCTAAAAAACTTAACTGAAAAAGCATGACAATTTTCCAAAATGCCATTAATGCCATTAATGCTAGAGTATTATGAATATATTGCAGGGTGGAAATAAAAAAAATTGTTTTACTCAATGAGACTTAGTTGTTCTGAAACAGACCCTCACAAAAGAAAAATAAGAGAAAGAAAAAATTAATCCAGGTTGATTGATGCTCGGGAGCCTTCAGTCTTAGTCTTGATTTAAAACAGCGGGGGACAGTTGCCATCAGGCACTGGCGTGCACATGGACAAGAATAAACCTAATGACTTGTTTGGTTTATCTGCCATGTGGAACTGTTTCAACGTTCTTAATTCAGACATGAATGAGGTGTGTTAATAGCTCCACACTTCTGCTACTGAAGCCGAGGAATGCGTGCTGGTAACAAGCATTCAGGTCCCATTGATATTAATGGTGAGAAATCGCTCAGCCTGCTGTTCTCAGTGAAGCACGGTGCAAAGCCCACTGCGAGAGACAGATGTCAGGGGCTTCTTCACTCCAGCCATGACCTTCAGTTGGCACCAGACACTGTGGCGTGTCTCGTCTTGTTAACATTTTAACAGGTGAGAGATGGATAAACAACAGTTCTCTCAAACCTGTAGATTGCTAATAAGTGTCACAAAATACACACCAGAGCTCAGGTGCAGATCATTAAAAAGGAAGCAGGAATGTGAGGAATAATGACACGTCAATCTACCTCAAATCAAGTTTGACACCCCCATGATACTAGTTAGCACCATGCTCAGGGAGTTTTGCCTTCTGTTCTTTCGAACTTGAACCAGGAGCACAGCGCTGGAACTTATTTCCAGATGCTTTTGGTTAAACTTTGAGCCCCTGCTCAAATTAAGGAAGAAAAGAAGAACATTCAAGATTTCATTTTTTTTTCTAATAAAGGTTTAAGTCATCTAGTCAAGCACCGTGAACTTTAACTAATAGTTTCATGCTACAGTAATGGCACCTATTATTTGAATTCATTTCCCATACTGACAGCACAACTCAGGCATACTCCAGACTATGACATTTTAAGTGACTGGTGATTTTCAGTTGTGCTTTTTCCAGTACACTTGTATGAACTGCACACTGGAATACATACACAGCTCTGTGTAGAATACAGTTCATGCTACTTTTTCTTTTGCTGCTATATAGAGAAATACCTCTTTTTAAAAGTGCAATATGCTCAGGATATGTGTGTTTTACCATACTAAATTGGATCAAAAAGAGAAAATAATTGAGATATGAGACAAACCTTTAAAAGTTTTCATTGCCTCAGTCAAGCCCATGCTGTTCTAGTCTTTATCAGTATCACTGAATTTTATAATCTAACAAGATGAAGCACAGAAAGCAGAAAATGTAAAGCCAGTACTGAGCAAAAAATTAGTCAAACATATATTTTTAAAGGATCATCCGTGTCTCATAGCTACCACACACTTAGTCATTCAATTTGTATGTTTATATTTTATCCTTAAAAGATACTTTGTAACTAAAAAATCAAGTCACCAACTTTCCCCTCTGTCCTAGGTTGCAATGTAAGATGTAACCAAAAGCATGTATTCTATCACCATCTGCATAAGCTGTTAGAACAGGTGGGGCAGTGTTTGTTATCTGCTACCATGACTCACCCTTGATAACTCCCTCCGGGGCTATCTCCTGTTCATGGCCCCATCAATGCCTTGCCTCCTGACTCACCATCCCATTGTGAGAGGCTCCGCCCAGGAGGAGGAGCTGAGAGTTCCCATCTGTGTATAATCAGAGGTTTGGAATAGCACACACAGCCCTGACCTATGGGACTCCCTGAGGGCTAGAGCTACACCACTGGACCTTCAGGTGAAGACCAGACTCTTTTCTACAGGATCACTGCTTCAACAGGACCACTTCATCTGGACTGTTACCAACACCCTGACCGACAGGGTGCCAGGTTGTATCTGACTTTGTCAGTGCGTCTCCTTGTATTATTTCACTTAGTTTTAATTTTTCCTATTACATTTTAATCCTGACTTGTGATCTCCTGCTGGTTTGTTTTCAAACCAATACACCCTCCAATGCACTACAAGCAGAAATATAACCACAATTTGGAAAGCTGTAGATATTAATGGAAAGAGACTTATTCTTTGCTGCTACTTATTCAGTGTTACTCAAGGTGCATAAAATCACAAATTGATCATAGACAATTCACAGAAAAATGTGGCAGGAAATAATTTGTGCTTCTTCACTCCTTTCAGCTCACAAATTCATAGTTCAAAACTTCATTTCCAGCTAGGACAAGGTTAGGAAAAGAAGTCCAGAATTTTTCTGGGTTTCCCACATGGCTTGGGATTCCAGTACTGTATGAGGCAAAACCCGGCTCCAGCATGTGTTATTCTGATGCTTCGTTATGCCTTGGCAAGACCACTTCACCATGATGTGTTCACTTTGAGTTAATTTCACTTAAGGGATAAAACCTGCAAATGAAAGTTTGACAGCTTGTTTCTCCTGAACTTAAGATACGAAATCATGTTAACACTCAAGTATTACCACTGACTTGAAGCTGACCTAGAAACCAAACCATAGACATAATTTATAACCGCAGAAAAGAGACCAAAGTAGTTCTTTGGAATGACCAATCTATGTATTCTGTAATCAGTCTCTTTTCTTTTTATGAGTTTTGCAAAAAATAAAATCCATAAATTTTAAAAATAGAATATATTCTTTTAAAATGCACATTTGCTGGCAGCGTGATATTAGTAATATCTCTACATATCAGAAGGTGAATTACTATTATTCATCTGTGCTATTTCCAGTCGTGTTATGGAAATAAATTAGAAAATGTGAATATACTTTCCCCTTTTCTGTCATGCCTATTACAAACTCCTATATGTACTCCTCAACAGCTGTGGGTGAGGTTTTTATATTAATTTGTTTGCTTGTTTGTTTGGGGTTTTGATGTTGCTGTTGTTGTTGTTTTAAGACTTAGGGGAATTTCCTGAGAAATACAAATGAAACCTTTACTAGATATGCCTTTACAAAAATCTTGTCAGTGTTCAAAATTAGTAAAATCTAACTCCAATAAATGGTATTAGGTTCTCAATAGTACTGAAGTCAATAGCTGCTCTTGTAACAGTGTTATAGTTTAAGCACTGCTGCAGGCCTATACTAGTCTTGAACATGGGATCAAAGAGATAAAAGCAGAGTGACAGCATCTCTTTCACTTTATTTTCTGTCACTGTAAGGATCTTTACATTAGTTCGATTCTCAGTGGCATCTTGTCATTGATTTTTTTTTTTTTAACATATCTTTTGCATCAATGTTTTTTCAGGAACCTCTTCCGAGGAAGATCAAGTCATCATCAAGTCAACATCAGAACAAGACTGTGAGCGTCTACTGCATGAAAGACTGTGGGGCATTTACCCATCACCTCTACTAAAGATTTGCAAGCAGTGTGCTGGAAGAAAGATCTCTATATCCCATTGACTGAATATTTCTGCATCATCAAGTATTAAAGGTGAATTTTTTTAATTCAAGTGTAGTAAAATAGTACCTAGAAAGGTACAGTCCTCAACCAGGTGAATTCAGTGGCAAGACTAATGCATTAAAACAAATGCTGATCTAACCAAACTGATTAAATGTCTACCGCAACATATTACAAGCCATATTTCAAAGTGAGTGGGTGACTCTCATTGTAACTTTTTGTCCAGAGCTGCAAGTGTACAATTTTTTCCCCAAAGCTCAGCATATTCACTGCTGAACTCTTCAGAAATCTGGCTATTTTTTCGGTGAGATACATAAAAGATGAGTTCTCTTTAAAAAGCACTTCTTACATACCATAATAAAAAAAAGCATCAGAAGTTATGCTTTTCATTGCTTCCAATCTTGTGTAGATGGCTAGGAAACTAAATAACAGTACAGAACTCAACATAAACAGTTGACAAGCCTAAAAAATAAGTTTTTATGAAAAATGCTGATGTTCAACTACTTACTTTTTGCTGTGCTTTAGAAAGGAACTGGAACTTAAAAAAAACGAAGTCACAAAATATACAGAAAAGTGGCTGGAATGCTGCCCAGCAGAAAAGGACCTGGGGGTGCTGGTCAACACTCAGTTGGACATGAACCAGCAGTGTGCCCAGGTGGCCAAGAAGGCCAATGGCAGCCTGGCTTGTATCAGGAACAGTGTGGCCAGCAGGACCAGAGAAGTGATTGTCCCGCTGTACTTGGCACTCATGAGGCCGCCCCTCAAGTCCTGTGCTCTGTTCTGGACCCTCAATTAAGGAAGGACATTGAGGTGCTGGACTAAGTCCAGAGAAGGAAAACAAAGCTGGTAAAGGGCGTAGAGAGTGAGTCCTGTGAGGAGCAGCTGAGGGAGCTGGGATTGTTTAGCCTGGAGAAAATGAGGCTCAGGGGAGACCTTATCATTCTCTACAACCACCTGAAAGGAGATTGTAGCCACCTGGGGGTCAGTCTCCTCTCCCAGGCAAGTAGTGACAGGAGGAAAGGACATAGCCTCAAGGTGCACCAGGGGAAGTTTAGGCTGGACATTAGGAAGAATTTCTTCACAAAATGAGTGATTAGATATTAGAATGGGCTGCCCAGGGAGGTGGTGGAGTCACCATCCCTGGAGGTGTTTAAGGAAAGTCTGGATGTGGCACTTAGTGCCATGGTCTAGTTGACAAGGTAGTGTTAGGTCATAGGTTGGTTTTGATGACCTCAAAGGTCTTTTCCAACCTAATTGATTCTGCGGTTCTGCGATTCTGGAATGTGAAATCTGCTGCTGCCAGGTTGGACATTTGTAAATATATTCAACTTATTTTTATGTAAGCACAAGTCCATCCTACCTACCTATCTACTCAATAATGAGCAGATGATTTCCAGAAAGAAACTTGAAGTTTCTGAGAACTGAAAGTTCTGTTGTGGGTCTTTACAACACAATAGAAAAATTATGAAAAATAAAAAGGACCCCTAAATAAGAAATTAGTGGTGGTGTAGACATTTTGATTAAGTGCCTAAAATCAAGAACAAATGAAATCTGGACCAGTCTGGTTCCCTGAACACTTCCTTATTCACACAAACAATATTTACAGGAGAAGCTAAGTCTGGCAACCGACTTAGTCTGCGGCTGACTCTTCCACAGTTCAAGTGAAATCCACAGGCACTGAACTACAGATCATTCAGGAAATTCTCTCCCCTGACACAAATTTGCCCCCATAATATCTAAATTTAAAAAGTAAAATAATTTAAAATTACCTACTTTCACACAAGCTTTTATTTACAGTTCATCAAGATTCTGAAATCACTTTAGATTGAAGATACATTGTTAAAAAAATCCTGACACTTCTTTTCTTCATTAGTTATGTAGCTGCTCTAGATAATCAGACCTTGCTTTAAAGCTATAGCCAGCAGCCCCATGATTGGAAAAAGGGGATAAAGCTGGCACTCTCTAGGAGGAGTAAAGTCAGTTAAATATCAGAACCGAGTGCCTCAATTGCTGTGCATACTGTGTGTTTCTATTGCAAGTTTGTCTGCACAGTTTTCATACAGCTCTGAAAATGTAGTTTTCTCATTACTTCTTTTTCTTTTGTTATAGAATAAATTTATCTGTTATGATCAATTCTAGGAAAGTCCTATTTCTTATGGAGACATAGTATACCAACATGTCTTAACAGAAAAATACAAGCCGTCTTTACCTCACAAGCCATTTTTTATTTATTAATTTGAGTTTGTGCTAGTACTACCTTTTGCATGGTGGTAATATCTCACAATTTTCTGTATCAGTAGGAAGGTTCCTTTGGTACCACAATCTACTATTTTCTTTCAGAAGACAAATAGCAATATAATAATATAATTTTTTTTTCAATAAGCAAAACATTGGCAATGTAACCACTCTGCTATATATGCAACCTGCTGTGTAAGCAGACAGCAGAATTGGCTTTTGTAGATCCCACAAAATCCTTTCATATGCCTTATTTACAATTGTCTTAGGTTACAATGTAAGATGTAACCAAAAGTATGTACGCTATCACCATCTTCATAAGCTGCTAAAACCAGGTGGGGCAATGTTCTTTATCTCTTCCATGACACATCCCTGATAACTCTCTCCAGGGGATATCTTCTCTTAATGGGCCATCCAGGCTCACTGCATGACTCATAAAGTTACATCATGTCATTGTGAGATGCTCCACCCAGGGGAAGGAACCAAGCATTCCCACCTGGATATAATCTGGGGTTTGGAACAGCACAAGACCTTGCTTATTTCATTCCTGGAGGACAAGAGCTGCATAACCACCACTGGACCTTCAGGTGAGGACCAGACCCTTCTACAGGATCACTGCTTCAACAGGACCACTTCATCTGGGCTGCTACCACCCCCCTGACTGACAGGGTGTCAGGTTGTATCCTGACTCTGCCAGTGTTCTTGTACTATTGCAATATTTTATTTGTCCTATTAAATTATAATTCTGACTTGCGATCTCCCACTGGTTTGTTTTCAAACTAGTACAACAATAAAATTATAAGCAACAATATCTCAGCTGTGATAGTTTCAGCATGTAAGAGACGCAAGGGTTGGGGTTCATGCCTTGTAACATGCAGAATGTAAACATTTAAGTCTTTAGCCATGTTTCTTCCCAGTAAAAGGTAAAAAAAGGCCTCCAGAAGTAATTCCTCTGACTTACCCTAAATGTCTCCCAAATTCCCCTCTGGAGTTGTTTACTTTTACAAATGTAATTTATGGAGGCTAATGCAAATGTGGGAATTTAACCATAAAATTCTTATTAGAGAAGAAAGAATTCTTTAACAAGGGTAATTGGAAGAAGCCATATATCTGATATCTTCCAATACAGTTGGAAAATGCACGTGTCTAACCCAGTAAGTGGACTTTGTGCCCTGAAGTCTACCTATGTTGTTTTTCGCTGCATAAACTGGACTGAAAAGATGTGCCTTTTTATATATGTTGTGACTTTATAGACCTTGATGTTATCTGACAGTATTTCAGTTTCAGAATACTTTCAGTTTCCACTGGATTTCTGGGTTCCTCGTTATGTTGGCCAGGTGACAGGGTTATGGCTTTGAACCCTGCACACTACGCAGGTGATGGTTAGTGTCAGAGTTTTTCTATTAAGCTTAAAGCCTGCTTTCTTTGCAGAAATTTGCTTCCTTTCAGATACGTTGTTTTGCAACGAATAGGATTTTATGATTTTATATCTTATATTTGCATGTCTTTCCTGCCCAAGGCGATAATTCCAGCACAGCTTGGGCATATGTCATTGAAGGATCCAAGAGCATTTATACTGAATTGGTTCAGGTTTAATATTCTTCAGTGACTTTTTTTCTGACCCAACAGAACCAACAGCTTCATTGTGTGTTTACGTTAAGTGCAAATGGGGGGGATGGGAGGAGGGAGCTGAAAATAATTTTCCAGTCCCTTGGTGTGGTTATTACTGCCCTGTGGCAGCCCCTGATGGAAAAGGACACGTGTCAAACCACACTCTGCCTGCCAAACCTGATGCTTCCTCACTGGCTTGTGTTCCAACACAGTCATCAATTACATCCAGGTACACTAAAATCTGGAACCAGTTTTCCTGCCATCTGCAGAGTGACAACTGCTCACTCTTATCACAATGAGGCCTGGATGCCAGAAGGATAAATAATGTTTATGATCCTTTTCTGACATATTTGTAGCCTCAAACAATAAGGAAAATGAAAAATATTAGTGTGAGAGAAGCAAAGCCATATAGTGTTAAGATAAAGCACTTGGGAAAAGCTTTACTTAAAGTACATGTCATGACATAGTGTCCAAGGAACGTTTTTCACCAAGTGAAAGCACGCTAAATTATGCTAGTACTGTCTTCTCTTCCATGTGGTTGCTGACAGATGTTTGGAAAAGAAAATCTTCCTTTCTGCTAGACCTTAAAAGCTGTTTATTGTATATTTATAATGCTAAACAGTAAAACAGTCCAACAAAAAGGGGAGTTCAACTGTGATAGAAACAAAACACTTTTGTTACTTAAATTACATAGAAAAATATTAAAAGCTGGTTTTCCTAATAATATTAATAGCAATAACAACAACAATTACAACAATAATATTAATACCACTTATCACTTGCAGTGAAATAACTAGACTGAAAAAAAATCTATTGATTGCAGTGCGTTTTGCCATACATCTGCCATGGAAAGAGGATTCTGCAGGTAGGTTGTAGTAAAAACATACCTATTTTCTTTGATTTATCACATTCTTCCCAAACAGCTCTGTAAAATGTGTACATTTCTAAGAGGGGTAATATTCTCTCACGGTTAGGCTGAGTGAAAAACAGTAGTGATAATTTACATGAAAGTGATTCATGTAATAGGGAAAGGTGGAGGAGGCAGGTGTGGGGAAGAGAACGGATGGAACAATGGAAGACACGAAACAGTGCAGGAAACAAACTGATTTAAAGACTTGGATTTTGCACTAGGATAACTGTCTTAAAGAAGAAGAGTGATTAAGTTTTAAACAGTGACGGACAAAAAAATACGAGCAGCGTCAACAGGAAGAGTACCCTGCAATGGAAGACAAGTGCCTCTGAGTTATGGTCATGGGGAGTTAGCTTGTCAAGTTCAAGTGGCATGAAATGTTGCAATTACTGAAGCATTTTCTCTTATTATCTTCTCAAAGTCTAAATTTCAGTAAGAAATTAAAATTTATATTTTTTTCCTTCATCCTAACAGCAATATTCAATAGACAAGAATGGTTAACTAGACTACATAAACAAGATCTGTCATCTTTAAAAGTCATCTTGCATGTTTGATGCATATCTGTCTTTTTAATTAAAGGACATGGAATTTGTTATGATACTTAGAATAGAAACCAAAATATTAGGATAAAAAGATAAATTGCGTAAAAATGTAGTGGGAACTTAGCACTGAAACTGATCATCTGGGTGAAACAGGGAACTTTTTTTCATGCAACCCTCATTTAGAAAGAAGTAGGCTACAAATGAGACCGTGTAAGTCCTCCCTCCCTGTTCCTGCTCTTCAGCTGCCAGCAGCTTACCGCACTGCTACCCAAGAAATATCACTGCCACAGAGCAGTGCTGGAAAAGTCACTAATGTATTACTATGGCTAGCCAGCGGAGCTCTCTAGAATTTTTCACTGTTAATGAATTAGCAATACTTGGAAATGTTTATATGTCTCTCACAAAAAAAAAAAGGGTTTTTTATACTAAGGGATATTTGTACCTTTGACAACCTTCTTGGCAACTGTTATAAAAGCTGTGTCTTTGAAAAAAACATTTTTAATTTTGTAAATCATAAGGTCTGCCTGCAAATGCAGAGCACTGTGGCTGATTTAGTTGTTTGCCTAGAAACTCTGCTGTTAGGACAGTTACACAGGTTCATAGTTTAAGTTGCGCAGTAAATTATACACAGAAGAAACAGACACAGCATCTCACATGGACTTTTCTCCCATTAACTCCTGGACTGTGTTGCAGCACTGAGAGACTCCAACATTATACACTGTTGTTGGGCTACAGTTTAAACAGTGATACACTACTTTCCATAGCCTTGGTCAGCCAAGGCAACTAAAGGTTACTATGCGTTTTACTGAATCCGGTGATAAAGACAAAAAGGAATAAACTAGACTAAGTGCAAAGCTGCTGCGATGCCAATGAGGGGCCCCAAGCCAATGCCCTGTTATGGGCCTTATTTTCTTACATCATAAATTACTTAAAATGCTAACTTAATCAGCCTTGTGTGGTCCTTATCACCTAGACCTCTGCAAATGCCCTAGCTGCTCTTCCTTAACACTGGATCCAATTTTACAAATAAACCACTGTCTGCTCAGTTTCCAAAATACTAAAACATAAGGTAATTACTGGAGACAATGTGATGGCAAAGCAAACTGTAACTGAAGCCAAAGGAAACATTACTTTTATGTTTTCCTTACAATGTTAAAGGTCAGTATGCAATAACCAGAATATAATTAGCACAGTTACACATTCTCTTTTGATGAGTGCCCAGCTAGATGCACGTCAGGTAGCAGCCTCAAACAAAAGAATGCTAATCCAACTGTAGTGTGATACAGAGTGTTTTGAGTTTTAGTTCTTAACAAACTGCTTTCTCCCTCTACTCTGAGTTACAGGGCCTCATGTTGAAGTGCAGTGTGATTAGAAACTGGCTGAGGCTATGGCCTTTTGTGAACAATGAAAGCAAATATGTCACTCAAACATGTTTGGTTTACATCAACTCAGCAGCACTCTTGGAGCTTAGTTTTCTAATACCTAACTAGGAATTCTTTTCATAATAGCTGATACAGGACTCAAGATATTTACATTCAGCATTGGGCAGGCTGTCCTTTCATATTTAGGTTAATAACTGAAATATTAATCTTCCATATTTTGAGTAAATAAATGAAAATCTGGCTACATGCTGACAAATGTAAATCACTGTATACCAGCTGTCACCAGGGGGAACTATTAATTCATGCAGCAACTTTCAAGGCTGAACTATTATGGACTGGCACACCATAGAAATATACAAATGTTTCGAAGACAGAAAACTGGCAGCTGTGTAATGACTAACCAAAGGTTAAAAGCACAGAGATATATGACAAAATTTCAGCTAACATAGTAATTAAAACTGGGCAAAGAATTTATAGATATTATATATATATATAAAAAATAGACACTGAATGGCATATTTACAGGATATGACCCTAATGTATTTAAGAGATTACTTTTTTTGAAAGTGAATAAAATATGATTCAATAAAGACAAGTCCACTGTAGGATGGTATCAGTGACCCATGAGAGAATCCCACCAAAAATCCCCCAATCTAAAGCAACGCTGTTTTGGTGTTTCTTTCTTATTCCTACAGTTCTTGGCAGAAAGGCTGCTACTGGCCATGAATAAAAAAAGACAAAGACATTTTTGTCAAAGCTTCTTAGAGTCATGGGTTTTGTTAAGAGAAGTCAAGGAATTGTTAGCTCTTTAGCAGGGACATTTGAAAGGAGAACATGATAGTGGGTTTAAAAGCAGAGATCATAATTTAGTAATATGCTAGCAAAACAGTAGTAATTAGACAAATTTCACCAAATCTCTCTTTTCCATCCACTCTCATGCGCCCTCTAGTCCACTCAAATCTGAATGGACCCTACCCACCTGTAATTTACAAGACTTACTCTGATTCAGATTAGTCACAGACAGCAAGCAGTAACAGTAATAAGAAGGATAAGGGAAGTATACTTATGAGGTCAGTGGGTACAGAAAATGATAGCATGTTAGCAAGAATAATGCTACATGAAAAGTATTTGCTTTGTTGTAAATTAAGAACTAAATACAATTTCACAAGAGCACACTCTCACAGACACAAACATTATATTGAATTGTGATAACAAACATATCACATGTAAAACAAGCAAGGTCATTATTTTGTTTTTTATAGAATTATAGAAACATAGAATGGCTTCGGTTGGAAGGAACCTCAAAGATCATCTAGTTTCAACCCCCCCTGACATGGGCAGGGACACCTTTCACTAGACCAGTCTGCTCATAGCACCATCCAGTCTGGCCTTGGACACTTCCAGGGATGGGGCATCCACAACTTCTCTGACCAACCTGTTTCTGTGCCTTATCACCCTCACAATAAATAATTTCTTCTTCATATCTAATCTAAAGCTACCCTGTTTCAGTTCAAAGCTATTCCCCCCTGTCCTGTCACTACATGCTCTTGTAAATATTCTCTCTCCGTCTTTCTTGTGGGCTCCCTTCAGATACTGGAAACCTGCAATTAGGTCACCTGAAGCCTTCTCTTCTCCAGGTTGAACAATATCAATTCCCTCAGCCTTTCCTCATAAGAGAGGCACTCCATCCCTCTGATCAACTTGGTGGCCCTCCTTTGGACTCCCTCCAACAGGTTCATGTCATTCCTGCACTGGGGACCCCAAAGCTGGATGCAGCACTCCAGGTGATGTCTCAGCAGAGGGGAGCAGAGCAGAGGAGCAGAATCCCCTCCCTTGCCCAGCTGCCCACACTGCTTTGGATGCAGCCCAGGACACATTTGGCTTTCTGGGCTGCGAGCTCACATTGCTGGGTCATGTCCAGCCCCTCATCCAGCAGCCCCCCCAAGTCCTTCTCAGCAGGGCTGCTCTCGATCTGTTCATCCCCCGGCCTGTGTTGATACCAGTGCTTAAACCTCATGAGATTCCCTTTGGCCCTATTCTTGGGCTTGTCCAGGTCCCTCTAGATGGCATCCTGTCCTTCAGGTGTGTCAACCACACTGCGCAGCTTGGTGTCATCTGCAAATTTTCTGAGGGTGTACTTGGTGCCTTCATCTATGTCATTACTGAAGCTATTAAATAACATTGGTCCCTGAGGGACACCACTTGTCACCGATGTCCGCTGGGGCTCTGAGTTGTTGACTGCTACCCCCGGATGCAACCATAATGGATGATGTGACTCTGGTTAACCACTCTGAGTAACAACATTCTTATCCATCTAACTGTCCACCCATCAAATCCATCTCTTTCCAATTTAGAGAGAAGGATATTCTTAGGGACTGTGTCAAAAGCTTTGCAGAAGTCCAGATAAATGACATCTGTAGCCCTTCCCTTATCCATTGATGCAGTCACCCCCTCACAGAAGGCCACTGGGTTGCTTAGGCGGGACGTGAAGTGGATGAAGCCATGCTGACTGTCCTGAATCACCTCCCTGTCCTTCATGTGCTTTAGCAAAGCCTCTAGGAAGATCTGTCCCATGGCCTTCCCAGGAACAGAGGTGAAGCTGACAGGTCAGTAGTTCCCAGACTCCTCATTTTAATCCTTTTTAAAGATACGTACGATGTTTCCCTTTTTCCAGTCACCTGGGACTTCACCTGACTGCCTTGACTTTTCGAATATCATGGGGTGCGGGTTGGCAACCACATCAGCCAATTCCCTCAGGACTCTGGAATGCATTTCATTGGGTTCCATAGACTTATTCAGGTTCCCCAGGTGGTCATGAACCTGATCTTTACTTACTGTGGGAGGGACTGTGCTACTCCAGTTGAGTTCCGCAGCCTTCTCCTCGTCTATTGTCACCTGTCCATCAACATTTTTTATCGGGGGGAGTATACCTTCTTTGACCTTCCCTTTCTGCCTGACATAGCGGGGGAAGCCCTTCTTGTTATCCTTTGCTCCCTTGCCAGGTTCAGTTCCAGCTTCCCCTTGGCCTTCTTCACCCCATCCCTACACAACCAAATTTCATCTCTATACTCTTGTCAGGTTACCTGTCCTTGTTTCCACTGCCTGTGCATTTGTTCTTTTCCTTGAGTTTGACCTGCAGTTCCCTACCCAGCCATGCCAGTCTCTTGCCTTCCTTACCTGATTTATTGCTCCGGGGGATTGCTGGGGATTGCAGTTTTCTTGACACTGATTAAGCCTCTGTTGGGTTACTGCATTTAGTTTCGGGCACAACATTTTCAAAAAGGCAGACAAATTGGAAAGAGTTCAGAGGAGAGCAACAAAAATGATAAAATAAGATCTGTGGGAAAAGGTTAAGTGAACTGGGCATGTTCAGACTGAAGAAAAGAACACTGAAGGGAGGCATGACATGTCTACAAATACATCAAGTTGCTATAAAGAGGATAGGGACAAATTATTCTCCTTAGTCAATGAGGACAGAACAAGAACTAATGGGCTTATGCAGTAGCAGAGAACATCTAGGTTAAGTGTAAAGGAAAAACTTTAACTAATAGAAATAGATAGAAATACAACATGCTGCCACAGCAGCCTGAAAAACTCTCTCTGAAGCTTAGTTTTAGTTTGTTCTTGCTTTGTATCTGGTAGAGGGAGGATCACACTGGTAGAGGTTAGGGCTCTAGCCAGCTTCTTTCTGCACTGCAGATTTCTGATGTGACCTTGGGCAAGCCAGTTAGAAGCACATTTCAGCTCCCTAGCTGTAAAACAGTGAGAAAAGCAATTCCCTAGCTCTCAGAGATGCTGTAAGGATAAATAGTTAAGGATTCTCAGACACACTATGAGCCATCTAAGCAACTATACAAATTAAACATTGAAACCTTCCACAGTGCAAAGGCACCAACCCCCTGATGTACCCACAAGTGCCTTCCCATCCAGAAGGCTTCTGTGAGTTTTGCAGTGGGCTTTAGCTAACACATCCAGTCTAGGATGCATTTGGATGATCCAATCTAAGCTGCATCTGAGAAAAGAAAAAGTACAGGGTAACAATAAATCAGTGGCTGATATGACAGGCCACCAGCAGTTCAGCCTAACTAAGCTGAGCTAAAGTCAGTGGACTCTACTGTCTTAGCAGAAGATGTATCAGGACTCAGTACCAGTCATTAAGCATGAAAAGAGACCAGTTATCAGGGTTCTGTCGTAGCTGTGTGCACAAGTTCTACCACAGCGATGTTGCTGAAATCAATCCTGAAAGGCAGATTAAAACCAAGTTAGAAAGGCAGACAACATTAAAAGTAAAAATATAAGATGTGAATATAAGAGGAACAGATTTTTGTTGTTGTTGTTATATATTTAGTCAAAGGTTTATTCTTATTTGTTGCTTAATTTCATAAGGGTAATTTTGATGGCTAGAAAGGAGCTGTATTTCCTATCTAAAAGTAATTATCAATTATAAATTCTTTGAAAAGCTCAAAATAAAGCAGCAGCAGCAACATCCCATTAAAAGAATTGAGGTTTTGTGATACTAATAGTAGAGGAGAATGTGAAAGAAAATATTGTAAATAAATTTAGTCAGTTTAAATATGTAACATTTTTTACCCATCATAGTCTTCAGAAAGAATTTAATTACATTCTTTATTATTATTATTATTACTGTTACTGTTGTTGTTGTTGATGCTATTGTTATTATAATATTCCTGTATAAAACTAATGCAGTTTCATCTTACTTGTTTGGCTTTACAGACGGACAGAACACACATTTCCCTGGCTCTCAGTACAGCGAGACTCACAAAAACAAAATGCTGCATTTCCTGAGCTATTTTGTCCCATACCTTCTTCAGCTATAGCCCAACTATTTCGCATTCCCCAATCTGCTCCCTATTAGCTCAGCTGACACATCAGACTGCGGTTACCTATAGCACATGCAGGTGCCAGAACTACTTTTCCAAACACATCTCACAATCCAGGCTTTGCTACTGTAGTAGAAACATTCACTTTGAAGAATTTCTATTTAAATTATGCAGGGTAAAATAAAATTAAGCGTCCTCTAACTCCTCCGTTGCAAGAGAAACCCTGAATAAACATCTGAGTAAAAGAAAGCTATGAGAAAGAACTGATTTTCTATTAGCATGTAGAGCTCAAGAGGCAATAAAATAAATAACGAAACACTGCCACCTAAAACATTTACATAAAAATAAACTCAAACCATGTCAGATTTCTAGTGCTGAAACATAAAATGGGACACATTTCAAGAAAAGAATAAATGTGTCTCCTCATGGGCACAAGTGGTTTCACTGACTAGCAGCTATGCAGAAAAAAAAGTGATGTAAATGACAGAATAACTGGAAAGTAAGTCATGAGCCCAGGTGGAGCAAATGAAAAGCATGACACAAGATCTCAGAAGACCTTGACAGCACACAGGCACAACGAGCTACATTAACCCAAATGCTATAGGCATTTCATCTGGGAAGTTAAATGTTTACTGCATGAGTTATGTGCTATACGCTTATTCATATGCATCTCTACACTCACTACAAAAGCCTTTCAAGTAGAATTTTGTGAACCGTGGATGTTTTTTTTTAAATTCAGTTGAGAAACCAACAACAAAAATTCAGCTTAATATTTGACTTTATTTTCAAGTTATTTCAGCCATCTTCTAATCCTCTAGGGGGGAAATGTACAGCAGAATGTGAAATGAAAAAGTTTGTTTGAAATAAAGAGCTATAACGTTTCGTTTCAAAAAATAAAAAGTAGAAACAAGAAACAGACTCGTAAGGAAGAAAAAATCTCCAAAGGGAAAATAGAGATGCAAGTCTAACTTTGAACTTAGACACTTCCCACACTGTAATCAAGTGACTTGCCAGCCAACCGCACATGTATACCAGAGAAACAAGTGAGAATGAGACTGTGGGGAGTGTGGAAGCAGTTCTGCACTCACAGTACTTTCTTTCATCTCGTAGTACACATATTTGTGCAGTTGATACATTTACCAGTTGTATTTTTTCATGTTGCAGACAACAGTTTGCCCAATAGCTTGTAGACAGTGCTTTGCTAAAAAAAAACAAAACCAAACCGACAACCAAAGTAATTAAAGGTTTTAATAATGTAGAAGAAGTTCTTGTGCGCACAGTACACGGAGGATGATCTGTGAGGGTTTCACATGTGTACTCCTCAGTGACTCTGTTTTAGGCAAATTATTTTCTGGGTTTGGATCAAAAAGAAAGTAATTAAATCCTTTCTTCTCTTTTTGAAATGCTCTTGAAAGGTTATTTATCTTAGCTCCTATGGAAATAATACAGATATTCTGTTTCAGACTTCAAGGAGCACTGGATGTCATTGAAAAAAATAGGATGTTGCCAAGTATTTCCTGGCATTATTTAGCACTGAATCATATTGCAATACACAGAATCACAGAATCATAGAAATTTTTAGGTTGTAAAAGACCTTTAAGATCTTCAGTTTCAACCATAAACCTAATACTGCCAATTCCATCACTAAACCATGTCCCTAAGTGACACATCTACGTATCTTTTAAGTATCTTCAGGGATTCTTGATGTAACCAATTTCCTGGGCAGCCTGTTCCAGCGCTTGACATCCCTTTCAGTGAAGAAATGTTTTCCCTTATATGTAATCTAAACCTCCTCTGGAGCAGCTTGAGGCCATTTCCTCTTGTCCTCTCACTTTTTACCTGGGAGAAGAGACCTACTCCCACCTTGCTACAACTTTCTTTCAAATATTTATAGAGAGCAGTAGGGCCTCCCCTTTTCTCCAGGATAAACACCCTCAGCTCACTCAGCTGCTCCTCATAGGACTTGTGCTCCAGACCCTTCACCAGCTCCGTTGCCCTTCTCTGGACACACTCCAGCAGCTCAATGTCTTTCTTGTAGTGAGGAGCCAAAAACTGAACACAGGACTCAAGATGTGGCCTCACCAGTGCCAAGTACAGGGGGACAATCACTGCCCTGGTCCTGCTGGCCACACTATTTCTGATGTAATCCAGGATCCCATTGGCATTCTTGGCCTTCCGGGCACACTGCTGGCTCATATTCAGCTGGCATGTTACGCTAAAGACATAATTAAATATTTTAGTAAGTTTCATGTATTTATTTGCATTTGTTTTCCTTCAAGCTTTATGATTTGAATGATGCCAGTAATAGAGGGGAAACATGTTTGTCTTTCTGAACTGTCACTGATGACACAGATAAGTAAAATGGATGTAGGTGTTTCTTACTAATGAGGCTTTTCAAGTGTTTCAATAATGAAGACTTTGACATTTGAAACGTTTGCATCTGTTGCCATCATCAGGGTATACCATGAAGAAGAATGCCCGAGTTTTGTGCTTATAAGAAATACAGGGGTAATCTAAGAAAGACAACAGCAGGTAGAGGGAAAAAAATGAACATACGTAATCCCTCAGGTTTAGTGCGGTAAAACACACGTGGAGGCTCACTTTGACCTACAAAAAATATATTGCTACCAGTGCAGCTAGTGAGTGGTTAGACAGCAGAATGACAATAGGGCCCACAGGCCTCTCAAGTGTTAAAATGAGAGAAGAAACAGGCAAAAAATCAGTATTTGCTGGAAACTACTGTTTTCATCTGTGCAGTTAGGCCAATGCCAACTATTCTACTCCCATGTGTACTATTAGATTATTTGACTTGATCAATTAATCTAATTTTACACTGCTTTGGGGAAGAGAAAATCAACTAGAGGGACATATTGATGGTTCAGATATGTTTGATTCAATCTTCTCCATCTACAACAAATTGCACATCCCACAGTTTTCTTGAGCTCAGCTGGAATCAGACAAGGCAGTTCCCTTGCTAAGTGCTTCCAGCTCTTGGTAGGTGTGTGAATCAACACATACAGGTAACCAAAGGCAACCATCAAACCACAGCTGAAATGCCAAGAGTAGATTTATTTCACTGCCTTGCTGACAACTCCAGGCAGCAGAGACACACAGGGGGACACAGGCTCGGTTAGGCTCAGCTCATCCTGGAGGGCAGCAGGGCTGGATGAGGGGCACTCTGCACCTCACTATAACAAAAGCTTCAGGCATGTCTGCAAGAGTGTGTTCTCTCTCCACAGGAATTCTACTCGAAACAGGGAGAAGTTGGACAACATTAGGCATAAAAAATGGGATTTTCCCACAGTGACATTTTTAGCATTCACAGCTGCAAGGTCACTTTGAGTGACACTATTCCCTCCTCTGACAAATCTTCCAGTTTTAACCCTTTCCTCCCAACAGTAGGTAACATTCAGCTTCAAAAATAATCCTTTCAGCCTTTCCTCTATTTTGTTATCCAGCTACTGAAAAGAAGTCCTTTCCTTCCTTGCTAGCCTGTTTCTTTCCTCCTTCTCTGAGCTTTTGCTTCTCTGTCACAAGGTCTCGTACCCTTAAAAACACAAAACCCAAGAAAATACCTCCACACTGGTATGTATTTCAAACGTCCTGCTGGTGACTGCTATTGTTTCGGTTGGATGGCTCCACTGGGGCATTTTCACAGGTCTCCACCTTTATCCCAAATGATACAATGCCATTTACATTCCCAAATGAAAAGAGAAGGCATAATCAACTTCAAACATTTCATGAACAATTGCTGTGCATTAGGAATCCTGATGGAAGAAACACAGCCACAAGCTAAGATACAAGAAGAGGACTGGTTAGAAACAGAGTCTTAAATAATAAATCAGAAGATCACTTTTGCTGGGAATGGAAAAGAAATCTGGCATATGAAGACATGGAAAAGTACTGTCAGGAATAACATTGCTTAGATCTCCAGCCTTCTAACTGTAACATTGCTTAAGAAGGTAAGAAAATACCTTTAAATGTTGGCTTTTAATCCTTTTTCTCTGATAAGAAAAAAATAAAAGTAGTGCAAGGAGAACTGATTTAAAAATTGAAAGAAATCATAGCTCAACTTTACTCTCCCTTATTACTCCAATCTCACTTGAGTTTTAGTACAAAAATGGTTAGAATGTAAAAATTATTTCTTTCCAAGTGAAGAGCCAAAGCCAAGAAGAAAAACTTCTCATCAGAATTTGTATCGTTGAAATGCATTTGTTCTACCAGAAACTGGTTTAAAAATATGTAATGAGCTGTATTTGTTCCCTTCCTTCATCCCTAGGCAATACTGATATTCCTTCCTGCACCCCAATAAAACGGAGATGCAGCAGCTCCTCTAAAAAATCCAGCCACTGGAAAGAAGAGTGAGACTTGGAAGGAGCAGCCTTCCCTATGGCAGAGATTGAGCTTGCATCAGCAACACTCATGGGAATTAATACTGTATAAGAGAGTAGATAACAAAATGTATTGCATATCCCTTCCTTTTTGATGCCTCTACTACTTTTAGACTCCTGCTATTAGACACGTCCCTTTCTACTGTTCCTCCTTGTCACCTTTTGCAGCCAAAAAAGAGGAATAGGCTTTTTTGAGGTGTTTCTTCTGACCCATTTTAAATGTTTGCATTAGGATGAGATAAACTGTACTTCAGTAGTGTCATACTTTCTTTAAGGTGAGTTATAGGAGTTCAGACATGGACATCCACACTACACGCCTTCAGTACAGACATCTGTAACTTGTCATTTAAATCCCAGCCAAAAAAAGAAAACAAGACCAAGAGAGAAAAAGAAGGAGAAAGACTAAGAGAACAAATAACACCAGAGTCCCCAGTATGTGATGTAACCTAAAATTCAAAAGCTAAGAAGTAACTAATTTAAAGTTTAAAAAAGATAAAAAGGATAAAAAGGATAAAAAGTCAAACAGCATCTTAAAAAGAACTCAAATACCTCAGTTCATCTACATGAAGTGGGTCAGAAGAAACATGTTATCCTTTTCCCTTAATTTTAGACTGAAAGGTCACCTAACTCACCACCACTGCAAGTTTGTTTTGTGTGGTACATCTGCTAGTCTCCTCATAAAAATATGTTTCAAAATATACGAACTCAAGGAATGCTACCTTTTCCAAAAGGAAAAATTGAAATAATTTTTAAAACTCATCTTTTTCAATTTACTGTGAATATTATTTTTCCTAGTTTGGTTACATTTCCTTCTGAATCCTTCTAAATAATTATATTTGTTTTCACACATATTAAGCTACTTACAAGCACAAATTTTGGAAAAAAGAAAGGGGTTAAACTTTTCTGCACTACCATTATAGCTGGACTCAAAGCCACCAACTCGGCAAGGGTTAAAGTGTAATTAACAGATTTAGAGATTAAATCATATCATGACAATGAATTACAATTACTTCAGGGGATTTTTTAATTTTCAAATTACCATTTCGTAAAATGGTAACAATTTTGTAAAAACAATTTGTAAAATTTCTTTTTTTTTTTTCCAAGATAGGATGGAATTCAAACAACAGAGAGTGGAAAAGAATATTAATGGAAAAGAATATTAAACAATGCAGAAATCTTTCACTCTGTTAGTGGAGGAGACTACTTTTTTTTCTTAAGTTATGGAAAAGGCATATATAAAAACCTGTCTTTTTCAGATTTATTCATGTCACACTTTTTCTCATCTTCCGAATAAAATGAAGTGTGTAGCATTTTGTAAAAGACCACAGCTTAAAAGACCACAGTTTTTGAGCGCTGTTTTTTAAAGTTTGTACAGTTTTTAAAGAGCAGTGAGGGTTGATAGCAAGAATATTAACGGGAAGAACTGAGTATGATGGGGAGTTTTTAACAGTCTTTTGTCTCTTTTGCAAAAGACTTGATATGTTTCACTACTTCAACTGTTTGCAAATTCTTTCTCTAAGAGTTTTAGTATTCAGTTATGCAATATTGCACTTCAGGTAATCTTATTTGTAAATGAATCTGTAGGATTGATGTTAATATGTAGTTTAATTTGTTAGGCACAATCTTGAAAAGTCATAAACTCACTTTGCATCCTTACATACTCATATATTAAAGAGGTATAATTTATAATAAACATCTGCTTTATAATACTGATGTGACAGAAGGCATCAGACAAAGAAAAAGGGCTTTAGGTGTGATACACCAAGCACAAATATGCACATGTATAAGTAAACCTTTGAATTATAGCTGAGTGATTTTCTTATGCCAGTCCAAGGATTATTAATACACATGTCAATGTCAAATCTAATAAAGCTGTTGCATTAATTGAAACTATGGTGTCTTGTACTAACACCTGTCAAGGTGTTTCTGGTGCAGAAAATCTTTGTCGTGAATGAGCTAGATAACATAAATTATAAGTGAACTAACCTCAGGAGATCCAAATTCAAATACTGCTTTTAGTCTCAAATGAGTTGTTTATCACACCCCACTGAACCTCCAAATATGGCACAGTTCTGCATGGCTGGAAATCTGGACTCAGGAGATGTGAAGGATTGGAACATCAGGCTGTATCACTAATCAAGATTATGGTGTACTGGCAGAGACAAGTAGGAAAGTGTGTATGTGTGTACAGAAAAAGCCAGCTCCTTCCCTCACAAGCCAGCACTATTCATATCTTAAATTTCATAAGCAGGATGTTTGTTAGCAAATTTTGGACAGAAAAATAAGATGTTGTTACTAACGACAGCTTTTTCAAATCAACCTCATACAACTGTCAGTGATATTCTCCCATCAGAAACAATGGTATCCATGTGAACACCAGTCAGTGCTACTTATCTCTGAAAATGCTGAATATCATTTTTGAAGCCTGAATGCAAAGATCTATGAAGACTGCAACCCTATAAGTTTCAGTTTTCTACAGAACTGCTCTCCTATAAAATAAAATTATAGAGAAGCATCTCATTCATTTAAAAAAAGGCAAAATTCCCAGTGGAAAGTCAATAAAATTATTTTTATGCCAATAATATCACATATTAATATCTCTTTACAGAAATTATATCCATTTAAAATGAATCCGTCCAATTTTCACTGGAGGTAAGACAGACTATACCAAAAGACTATCACAGTGCTAGGTCTGTGCAAAATAACAACTCACATTCATTTTTACAAATGTACAAAGCCAGCTAAAGGAAACTCCTGCCATGTTCTTGCATACAACATACAGTACCTGTGGGAGGATGGCACCATCTTTCATCAGTGAGCAGAAGAGTGAAGGGGAGGGTTCTGGCAGCATCCACACGAACTTCAGTAAAGGCAATGGTGAAGCCACATTCCAACTTGAAGGTCTTGTCATCGCACATTCTCTTTTTTACACAACTAACTAGGCTTCAGCAATACAGTAGAATCTCTAGGCTGAAAGTGGAGGTGCAAACCTTCAACATAACAGTAAAATGTTTGTATTTTTAGAGCAAAGCAAGGAAAACCCTTATTATCACAGGGCCAAGCTGTCAATTTGCAAAGCCCTAGGTTAAATTTCAGCATCCCAAACAAAGATCTGCTGCACTACTTCAAAGAAAGCAAGAAGTAAACAACATACCCTCAGCATACATAAGGCAAGATGTAGAGGGTGGATACAAGTCAGAGTGTGATTGTTCAAATATACCGCAATAAATATCAAGTCCTCTGTTAGCAAACATTAAATACATATCTCTGCAGCTTTACTAGAACTCTCTGCTGGAAGATAGCAAACAGGATGGGAGAACCATTTTACTGTTCCTGTCTTCCTAAGGGAAACATCTCAACTGAACAGACTGAGCTCTCCAGGACTAAGATGAAAAGAGCCTACTCAGCAGGTGGATTTTTACTATGAGGTTTCAATGCAGTAAAACAAGCTCACAACCCCAGATAAATCTGAGTTTTGAAATCTTCAGACACCAACAGAGAAACCTAGATGGCAAATTTTTCTCTTTCTTCGTCAATAAGAAACTGCCTCATTTTGCTCTTAAATAGGTATTTCATGATGTTAATGTATGCTGGACTTTATCTTAGTACAGAAACTTCTAAATGGCAGTGTTAAGTGAAAAAGATTACTGACATTACAAAAACTTTTTAGAACTGCAGAATTGCATGTTAGTCAAGAGCTATGTTATGAACTAGCAGTCCAGTAATTAATATATGTTTTATAAATGGCCTAATGTATATTTAAACAAATAGACAATTAATGCTTCAGAAGGTAAATGTGTATTCAGCTATTTATTGAAAGAGCAATCCAATTTCAATCTCCTTTAAAAAATAAAAATAATATCTGCACAAATTTATACAGAAATTAATATGAAAACCAGTTCAAAGGCCACAACTCCTTAATAAGAAGTAATAAATAAAAGTCCAAATGAAGACCAAATGCTATGCTTAGTTACGTTTATTATGAAAAAGATTGTATAGAAAAATAAGTCTCCACAATTCACATGCTCCTGTCTATGTTTTGTAGCTGGCACATTCTTCTGTAACAGCACAGACCAATAAGCAATGTTTTGACACACTGATTTTGTAATGGAGTAAGAAACGGATAGTAAATAAGTAATGTGTAATTGGTAAATAAAAAGCATAGAGACTTAGTGAATACAGATCACTTCATTCAGACTAAGTTTTCTGGTATTTATTTATTTATATTTATATTTACATTTACATTTTTACAATCAGCTAGAATTAGAAAGCTATACATTTGCACATATGTACACATATACTTGTGTCTGCTTTCTACCTAAACAAGAAGATGTAACTATGGTTTCTATCTCAAAGAGAAACTGGTAATAGAGTCAGTTTTTTCTTTGATAATCTTAGTTTTTTATGAAAATGTTCGGAATCCTGCTTTTCCTAGCAAAGTAGGAAATTAGCAAGAAATAAACAAAGAAATTAAAAATGTTTTAAATACTGCTTGTGGACACAGTTGTTAGTGTTATTTTCAATCAGAACTTTTCTCAAAAGCTTTTATGCTTACCTTTTCTTCAAGCTGCAGTCCCAGGATTTGTTCAAAATACATGTGATCCTTGCTTACAGCCTTGCCTATCTGCTTCCCTAGAGTTGCATCTCTCTCACGGAGATGCACATCTTCAAAAACAGTAACTAGCAAAGCTCCTTCATCCCTATGGGCACATGTACATTGTCTCTGTGCTATGGATAGGGACAGGTCACTGAATTTGGGATGGGGGGTGCTATTGTTTCGACTATGTGGTTCCATAAAAGATCATAGCTATTGATTATAGTTATCTTAAATGAACTGAAAGTGGATTTTGTCTAATGAGTAAAAGATGCAGATGTAAAATTATACTATAGAAAGATTCATGCAGAACTCTAACATTATGGGAATAATGTATGTATTAGAGATATGAGAGACCAAAACAATTCTACAAGTTTGACATTCTCTTTCAAGGAACAAAGAAAAGCTCAAAGTTAATAAAGGTCATTCAAGAATGACTCCAGCTCATTGCTCTAAGATCATACAGTCACTAGAATGGCCACTAATGAAGTACACTCAGTGGTCATTGAAGAGAAAAAGAGATCTCAAATTTTTACCAAAATATAGGCAAAAAGAACTATGTAAATCTTTTGGAAAAGTAAAAAGAAAACAATACTGAAGTATTTAGACAATCCAATAATTATTTTGTACTATATACATCAAAAGATTTCTGGCAGATGTTTTTAAGTGAAAAGCCTACCTTAGTTCATTTACTATGTCTTTTGATTATGATGGCACAGAATGTTCTAAGAGTCAGAAAGCTCATGTTTTGATCTAGAGAAAAAAAGGCAGAAGAATATCACCTGGATCTCTGGACAGCTTTGGAGAAAAACAGAACAACAGATTTCAAATTAAACAATCAAGCATGCAGATTCCTGGGACAAATGAACCTGGAAAACATTGCAAGTCATAAAAGGTTATGAGTTGGTTTTTGATGTGATTAAGACTATGATCATCATGCTAGCCCAAAATGACAGGGAAGAACTATAAGCAGTCCTTGAAATGGTAAAGTATGAAAGTATATTTGTAGTGAGAACAGGAGTGCTTCTGTGGAAAGAAAGTCAAAGACAGACACTTGCAAACCCTCACAAACACTTTCAAAGATCTTAAGAAAAGAGTCTCTAGTCCAAAGTTGCTTTGGCAGTGAAGAGGAAATTAAGTCATCTCCAGATTCACATCCAGTCCAGTAAGAGCAGTCTAGTCCCAATCGTCTAATGAGTCATAATTGTTAATGAGACCTGCATGTCAGTACAGTCAAACACAGAAGGAGACTCCCTGTAGCCTTAGTAACTGGATATGGCATGGCTCACATCTTTAACTGCAAGAGGCCAACAGCATTTGAAAACAAATTGTTTGTTTGGCATGTATTGTTAAAACTTAGGCGTGTGAAACTCCAGCAGACAGGATCTCCCCCTGGAGGTGTTCACAAGCATCTACTGCCTTTTAGTCTCTAGAGAAGTGAAGCATGCATTTTTAGAAGGCTTTTTCACTAGCTGCTAAAATGCAGTTGCCAGTAATGTGACCAAGATGGAAAAAGTGTATCCCATTCTCTAAAAATAAAAAAAAAATTCTTTCTTTTATTATGGTGATCAGATCTGCAAATCAAGCACAAGTTTAAGAAAGATTTGAGGGTTGCAGACTCTCTCTCCAGAACACTTGACAGGAGTGAGGTAGTACAGATTAAAGTGTGAGATATTGGTACATCAAACTGAATTTTTAACAAGTACCCTAGAAAAGTATGGAGACTGTGATCCTCAGAATAATTGCTCAGGAGGGGGAGCTGCAGAAAGTGGTCCCAGCTCTTAAGATTGGACTGGTTATCACCTGCCACTAATCTTATCTGAAGCCAGAGCTCTCAGATTTATGTGAAATTCTTTAAAGATACCACACATGGTGAACTCAGGAGTAACATAGGAAAAAATGTTGGAAAAGATACAGCAAGACCATTTAGGCCTACCAAAATAAAAGACAGTGTTTGAAAACAATACCTATAAGGTAAATATTAGTGTTTACCTCATACAGCCAGAACAAAAGCCCTGCTAGAAAAAGAAGTTATATTTGTGACAGGAGGAACTGCACGTAGAACACAAATCAGGCACAGATTTATGTTAACTGAAGAAAATTGTTGCTCCTACATTCATAGTCTCATTTCCCTGAGCCAGCTTTGCAAATGGCTATTACAGCTGACTCCATGGTTATGGAGTGTATTGTACCAATTCCTGCCAAACCTACTATGCTTAACACAGTAACATCTAAATATGGACGTGAGGATTTTGGTCACAGACAACAAAAACACTTGCAGAGGAGTTAGATGTACCCATACACAAGAGGGCAAGCAATTTGCAGTGTCTAGATCTAGAGGTGTTACTTCCCATTTTTGACTATTTTCAGTGGTAGTTGGAAAATATCAGAAAATATAGCTGAAATTCAAAAAGCTTGTGAAATCAGCCTCTGATCATCTTATAACATAATTAAGTTGAAGGATAACATCAATGAAGCATTACATCTTGACAATTTATTTTTTATGAGAATTAATTACAAAAAAATGAAAACAAAACTGTCTTTCATGTAAGAAACATAGTAAAAAAAAAAACCCAAAAATTTGCATAAGGATGCAAGGGCAAATTCAAATAAAGAAGTGATAAGAATGGCAAGCTGCCAACAATTAATGTAAAAGTTAAATGAATCTAGCACATAACATCTCTTGCACCTAAATAGTTTTCCAATTAATTGTTGTTCATCAGACAGGATGATGACAGAATGGGTGAAACTTTCTCAGCTTTCCTGAGAAGGAAATAAGGAATGGTGTCTGCCATCTTGTCTCAGATGCTTTCAGCAAGGGAACAATTTCATCAGAATAAGTCAAATAAGAGATCACGCTATCTATATGAACAGGATAACCGGATTTTGCCACTAGCACTTTCATATCTCCAGAGAAACTTGCAAGTACAAATTATGACTGAGCAAACCCTGTAAGGCAAAAAAAAATTAAGATGAAAAATGAAGTTATAAGCAAATGTAAACTACATAAGTATTGCTCAAGTGAATATGTTGAATTTAGAAAAACTAAGATACTTGAATGTAGTTTTCCATTTTGAAATGAAAATTGCATTGAAAAATGTTAAGTTGAACTCATAAAACCTAGATATCTGAAAAAGGAAAATACCTTAATTTTCAGCCCATAAATCTTTTTTTTTTTTTTGTGAAAATAAATTTGTACAACCTTTCATTTTACTCAGATTGAAATGAAAACCTTCTACTTAGAATGAAGCAGAATGCAATTTTTGCAATGTTGAGATTTAGCCACAAAATGACAAGGAAAAAAGCAGTGTGAAGTTTTCATACTCACCCTTTTTTCATTTAAGTGGGAAATGCTTTTGTAGGCATTACACTTTTCAGGTGCTCACATCATGCAATGAAAGTTACGTTACTCAAGCTGAAGTAATACAGACAATAATTTTTACTACAACAGAGTGAAGAAAGTCTCTGCTGACCATCCTGTTTTAAGACGACAAGTATGTACTTGATGAACACCTCAGCACTAACACTCAGCAGATAATGCTTCCAGGTATTCCAGTATTTCACCAAAAATATTAGCAGAATATTAACTGTTTCATCATGGAAGGAAAATTTAGAAGCTATTGGTCAACAGTGTGAGTATGAGCGAGCTAATGAAAGACGCTTTTTAAGTCCCCTCCCAGTACTCTAAAATAAGGAGGCTGCTTTTGTGTGGAACCTTTCACCCTGAATTTCAGAGCTTTAAAAGCAAAGAGGAGAGGTTGATAGACTGGCACAGCATTTGGGTGTGTGGACAGCAATATGCATTGGATAACTACAGGATCATTGGTGGGACTATATGTGTCACAAAAGTCACACCTAGCCTAAAAGCTAAGATTTTACAAGTATTATCACTGAAGTTCTGATAATAATATGTATCCTTCTTCACAGAATTTATCAACACGTGAATACAATAGCATTTTTTTTATACAGCCTACAGAACGTAGGATGACTTGTCAGGAGCTGAGCCTAAAGGTATAAATCAATAGATCCCTGCTAGTGTGATCAAGAGCCTATCTTTCAAAAATACCAGGAAAGAAAAGACCCCCATACACAGAAACAGTATTTGCAGCTCTCCATCAGTGTTGCAGACTCTGGTCCCCAAGGCTCCGTCAGGTTCTAAACAAAAAGAAAGGCAGATCAATAACACAATGATCAAAAAATTGAAAGGGTTCCTCTCTACAAAAATAACCCCCAACATATTATCGCTATTGTTGCTGCTATGTCAGCTATTATTAAAGATCGTGGATAATGCTTTTATAATGGATAGGTAACAGTTAGGCCAACAAATAGCAAAAAATAGGCATGGGTGGTATTTTACCCTGAAGCATTGAACAATTTACTGTAGTCAGTATGAAAATACAGACCAGTCTAATGAAGCAGTCAACAGCAAATCAGGACATTTCAGGCATGTCTCCAACAAGCAATGGAGTGTGGTACGAAAACCCTGGAATACCCTCATCACGAAGGCTATCTCCTGAGCAAGAAGAACTATCAACAGAGCACATTTTAAAACTATCTAGCTCTGCTGAGAAGCTGGGATTGCTGGTGCGGTCACATCTGTCACCTCCAGCACTGTTTTGGGTATCTGAGCTTGTTCCTTGGCACAATTGTGCTCTGCAGGATGACACACAAACTACATGAGCTCTAGCCAGGGGGTATTTCTAAAGAAAACGTGGAAATGTTTCCTGTTTTTATAATCAACCCTAGAGAAATCTTGAGTGTGCTCTCCAGTCACTACCATGTGCTGCACCATGCAATAGTTTCCTTGTGCTTTTTCCTTGAGACAACCACACACATGACCCCAACCCACTTTTCTTGCCGTGTACAGCTCTTGGCAGATTATAACTGGTAGCCTTTCCATACAAAACGCAATTGCTGATTTCTCTGAAAGGTATGATGCATATAGAACAAAGATAAAAATACGTGCATAGATTTTTTCTTGCTTGCTTTATAGATTTAGCTGCAAAAACAACAATATCTGCATGCCTGGACTTTAGAAAGAGGGAGGCATTCAGAAACATCCCTTTCTTCCATGTTTCTTTATGGATTGCCTCTAGACAGCATCTGTACACTATGCTGTTTACTGTGAATACATTCTGCAGGTGTTTGTCTCTTCTGCACATTGCACAGAGTGTAGATGCCTTAGAGAATCCTGGACTGCAATCCAAAGTCTGAGGCATAAAAGTTAGGCATTGTAAAGCTCAACATTATGCCTTTTTTTTGGATTGAGCTTTCTAGCCCCAGGCATGTTCAGTCTGCATCGACACCTAACATTTATGCCATTGCAGCATCTCACACAAGACCCTTACAGCCTTTCCCCCTCCATAACTTTCATTTCTTGCCAGCAGTATTCCTATTCTGTAACCCCATCACATAACCTTACACAGAGTACTGTCTGACCTCAGCCACCAAGAATTCAACAGAATATTTGCACTCCACTCGGCAACACCCTCTTGACTTACTTGTCATGCTTTTGAAAGATACAAGAGAGTAGATGATTAGCATTAAAGCTGCAAAAAAAAATCTGGGAGGCATTTTTTTCCTCTCTCTAAGATTTCATCAGGAGTGGGACAAAATTTTACCTTGCACTTCTGAAATTGCTGTTGCTTGCACTAGAAGAATTATATGTAGGTATGTCATTACCAAAGCTCTGCCTCACTGCTGTTTCCCAGGACTGTGAAATCAATACAAACTTTCTGAAACAATAGTTTTGAAACTTAAAATGTGAATTTCTTAGTTTATATTTTTTCCCAAGCTTCAGATATTCTCTTGCCTGTGCCTCCACATTCTGTATGTTGTTAAACAGAAACAAAGGAATCTTGAGATTGTTGAGAGCAATAGATCATAATAATTCTAATCTGTTGTTATTGAGGAGAAACTACAGGAGTTTTAATCTACAGTGCATCAATATCATACATCAAAATACCTCCTTCAGAGCAGTTGCATTCTATCATTACAAAAAAAATCTACAATCAGTATCATACACCATGCACAGGTATGACATTTGACTATTACAGCTTTTATAATGTAGTCACATTGCACGTAGCCACATGCAAGACAGCTGCTTGATAGGTGTCAGTATCCGAGGCATTTACTTTTCCAAAAAAATATTCAAACTTCCATCATATGGTCTAGTACAGAGAATATTTTGTCTTAACACAAAAATCTGAGGTGTAAAACTACATGAAAAGAAACTGTTGACTTCATTACAGCTTCTGTACACATTTCAGACAAGCATATTAAAACTATTTACAAGCACTAATGAAAACTTTCAGCACTTCTGTAAAACAGTAAGATAAATTACTGTTAATGCATAGACAGGGACTGTGAACTGGAAGACCAGAAACCAATAGTAGATCTTAAATTATTATTGTTGTAATTATTATTATCTTTATTATTGCTGTTGTCATCGTCATCATCATTAAATACAGATCCCAGTAGGTCTTGGTATTTATATTATTGCTACAGTTGAATTCAGATCTTGAATTCATATTTCTGTTTGCCAAGATAAATAGCATCCTAACAGGGTGGCTCGATACTGTGATCAGTAGGACCTTACAGAATTCTTGCTCCAGGAGGTTATTGATAGTAAACAACAGCTGTAAGAAAGGAAGAAATAAGATCTGGAGGCATTGATGGCTTTCTGCTCTGCTCCTCTCCTCTCTTCACTTCACTCGCAACCACCTGTTTGTCTCTCTCTCCCCTCTTTGATCACTTTGTATGAGAAATGAATTCCAATAGAAATGTAAAACCAGAAACAAAAAGAACCAGGAAAAGAAAATTAAAAGGAACTAGGAAAAGAAAAGCTTACAATTCAGGCCCATAAGGAGATAAGCATGAGAAGAACATTCCCAGCCTAAGTGATCTTTAGCCTACACAGGAAAAACTGGAAAGTAATCTATTTTAAAAGGATGCAAACTAAAAATGTTTCAAGATTGGAGGCCAAGACTGTGCCACTTTGTCCTTTCCCTTGACTGCTCAAGCTGGAAGGCAAAACTGAAGCACACCATGCTCCTCCTTCAAATTCTGATTTCTTTCATAAAAGAACAAGGGCATGAAGAGCAGGAGGAGGAGATGTTGTTCCCAAGTAGAATGACGGTGCAGCAGACAGATTCATCAGAGTCTGAGTCTGAGAAGCACTATTATACTCCTCAGTAGAAAAGCCCAAAATGATGTTCCGTAAGTTGCAATGCACGGTCCAAGCTTTAATGAAATTTATGTATCTCCAAGAAAATCCTAAATAATAAAACAAGTCCTCTGAAAAGGTTTATGTAGACACAAAAATGTTGCATGAATTTTCTCAATAATTTAAAATGAAGACTGAAAAAATAAAAAATATATCATTAAATTTCACAGGATGGCTGGTGTGTGATTCAGAAATTTTAGGAATGTTCTGAGTCTGGTTGGACTGGAGTTAATTTTCTTCACAGCAGCCCATACAGTTCTGTGTTTTTGATTTGTGACAAAAACAGTCAGATAGAACAGCAATGTTTCATCTGTTGCTGAAAAGTGCTTACACAATGTCAAGGTCTTCCCTGTTTCTCACTCTGACCTACACAGCAGGTGAGCTGGGATGTGGGCAAGAAGCTGGGAGGGCACAGAGCTGACCCAAACTGACTGAGAGCTTATCACAAATCATACAAAGTCGCGTTCAGCAATAGCACCGAGGAAGGGAGTTTTTCCAGTGCAGCCATTGCTGGGAGACTAATTGGGTAACTGAATTCCTGGTGGGAGGCAGCGAGTGATTGCCTTTGCATCCCCTCATGTTTCCCGTGATTTTCCCTTCGCTTATTAAACTGTCTTTACCTTGACCCATAAGTTTTTCTCACATTTGTCTTCTGTTTCTTGCCCCCACTCCATTGAGGATAGGGGTGAGTGAACGACTGGGTGAGTTCCAGCTGGGGTCAGCTCAAGCAAGAAGATAACCTGTGATAAACCAGTAATAGAGATGAAAGAGTAGCTGAAATGTAAATGCTCAGGCACCCCAAAGAAGCTCTACAGAAAGCAACAGGTTCATGTAATGCAAAAGACTAAGCACAACCAAGTGCAGAGCTGAGGCTGCAAGGAAGACTTGAGAGCTCAGTAGTGGAAATGCTTTGCATATGATGACATACAGAATTGTTACAGTAAAGAGAAATCAGTCTGCTAAGTCAAAAAAGTAAGTATTGATACAAAGGATTTTTTTTTTTTTGCATATGTATCACAATAATGTAGTGGAAATTAGCAAAAATAAATTATTTACGTAGTGTAGACTATCATCAACTACAAAGACAGGATAATAGAAAACATGGGCAATTTAAGAGCAGATGACAGGTTGACTAGCATTACATGAGCAAAAGAGCCTGCAGTCAGGCTAACCTGTTTTAAAATCCTATGATGATATTTTCAATAACAACTGCAAGCACAAACCCGAAGAAATATATTAATTTTGGAATTTCAAGCATCTTTTTTAACACTGGAACAATTCTTTCAGATAGAAGGGGTTAATTTAAAAATTTAGTAGAATTCAGGCTGAGAGCAATGACACAGTGTAATCAAAATTTAAAAACATAGAAACCCGAAACACACAGAGCAGGCAAAGCCACAGTGGTACTTGTTTGCCAAAGGTTAGCATGTTTTAGAAAACCTGAAATGGCTTCTTCTCTGTTACATATGAAGATAGCTGAAGCAATGTTGCTGGAACAGCACCTTTCTTTTAAAATATCCAGTGCATTAGAAGAAAAAAAGTGTACCAAGAAGAGGGGTAAGTAAGGATGAGATAGATAAAGACATCTTTGTGAAAGTCAGAGAATATCTGTTGGCTGTGTAGTGTGGTAGATATTGAAAAGTCAGGCAAAAAACACATCTGAATAGACTTGAGCTATTTGAATAAAACACAAAGTGTACTCACTGCCAAATGTCTATAGTAATGAAATATTGCCCAGGCAAAAGCAAAAATTAAAAATTACAGGAAAAAGACCTGATGCCAAATTGCAAAATTTAAAAGACAGATATTGGCAAGCATTCCTGAGTAGCAAAAGTGTCTACCTCACCGCATTCTGCACAACAGAAGTGTATCCAAATTGTCTGAGGATGTCCCCTGGAATGAAAATTAATCCAACTACATCATAGCTGATGGTGGACAGACACACTATTGTAAAGGGTATGGCAGACTCCAGTTGTAAGTTCTTTTGCATGATACAAGAAACAGGGAAATCGGTCAAAAACTGAATAAGATGACTTCATGGTAAGCAATATTCACTGTAGTATAGGTCACATAGAACAGTCCTTTTCCCCCAACATCTCAAGTCTAAAAAAGTAAATACAAAGTGAGAATGTCTATACTTGAGATACTAATTATTCAAAGGCCACTGGTAATTATGAAATGCATTTATGGGGAGTGGGAAACAACCTGTGTGTGTAAATCTTTGAAGCTACTGCTGAAAGAAGATGTCAGATGACAAATAGTTCAATAAAACTTTAAATGTATCAATACAGGGATGTGAACAAAGAAACCATTGTCACTATGATGCTAGTGGGATGGGACACAGGGCAGTACTCCTACAGAAGAGAGCTGTCAGGTCCAGGATTACTAGCATCACCCAAATCCAAATAAGTCAAAATAGAAAAGGAATTTCTTGTAGCAGTGTTTGCATGCAAAAACTTTAAACAATATAGTCAAAGACAGAAAAACTATTCTAGTTGGAAGTGCCCATAAATCACTTGGGAGTGTTTTTTAAAAAACACTGTCACTCACAGAAAGCCTTTAGTGTATGCTACTGAAACCGCAAAGTGTAAGCATGAAAGAGACTGACAAATACATTGCTGATTTCTTATCCAGAGCAGCCTTGCAGTGCAAAACTACAGCAACTTAACAGGAATGTGAAATCTCTAGCCTGATATTAATGCAGAAAATGCAGAGAGACAGAAGCATCAGCTAAGTCTGCTATGTGCAGTTTCAAGGTAGGGGCTACAACATGTCTAAGAACAAATGATACAAGACATAGATTTACAAGTGCTTGCATCTATCATTCTGTCATGCTCTGTCAGGACAGCCAGATGCTGTGGGAGAAGCCTTGTCTGCTTCCCAAGAATACTGGAACTGCCCAGATGAGCTGAGAATCCAACATAGCATCATATATAAAGTCAACTGAATCATAAACCCAAGGTCAGTAAAAATAAATTCCCTCAGGTACACACTGAAGCCCTACAGGAATAGCGTTCCATTCCTCCATACTGCAGTGACACTGCACGTTCTGCAACAGTGCTGCACTAAGCCAAGATATTTGAGATCTCAGGAGTAGCTTTGTCATGCTTATGACGAAACAGAAACTACAGGACACCATGCTTGCTAAAGGTTTTTATTGTAATGACAGGATTTGATAAAAGACAATGAAGTCACGCAGCATCCCAGCAGGCTTTGGAACAGACCATAGTCATAACTACTACTCAGGTGGGATACAAGGGCTCCCCCATGAATTACCCCTTTCTAAGCAGCAGAAAGAGGAGTACCCCTAAGAGGTTCCTAGGAAAGAAAAATTAAAGCACGAGGAGAAGAGAGTGTGTTATTGAGCCTTGATGGCATGAATTGTCAAGCTCAGTAGGGAGACAGGTGCAGAGAAAAATATTCAGGGAAACCACATCAAAGAGAATCTAACATTCCATGCTGGGAATCAGACACTTAGAATTCACTAATTGAAACATTCTTTCATTCATTAGAAATGGATAAATGGTTTGCAAATCTTTATTAACTAAAATGGTTAGTCATTTTTTAAAGATTCTAACAGAATAGTACGGAGCTTGTATCTATCAATAATAACCTCTAATGAGCAGATTATTGCCATCTATACAGTATTTATTAATAGTTTACCAGTATATTATGGACATTAGTACCATCTGCCGCAGATAATTACAACCATGTTGATAGGTGTTTGAACTGATTATAAGACACATATGATTCAGTTAGACTTCATTATAAATGATTAACCATTTTAAAGAATCATTTTGTAAACTCATTATAAACTATTCATGAATGAATATTTTTTTATCACAAGCTTCAATTGTTTTTCAGGATCAGATGATATACATTTAATGCATGTTTGGTAAGAAGGCTACCAGATTAAGTGATTAGCTTTTAAAAAATGTGTTATTGTGACACAATTTATAAAAATTGCCACAAATACACATAAAAAGACTGAATTATGGAGTAGCCTTTCATGATATGTCCAATCTGGTCTGCTGCTCATTTAAGTGATTGCCATGAGTAATTTATGTTCATATTTAGCTTTTGTTGGCATTCAGAAAAATATGCCATTAAAAATGATACAAACTAAGGGCATATAAAAGTGTCTAGGCTGAGACTATTTATGCCAAGCTATTTCCTGAATTGAAAAAAACCTAGAATCTTTAGATAAATTACATCATGAAATCAGTTAGAAAATTAGGGTTTATGATAAAAACACTGACAACAATGGCAGCATAAATGAGCACCACTAAAATATATCCCCATCTTTGGAAGAAAATGTCCATGTACAATACATGCTGGTACTACAGACGGGCACAGCTTAGCTGAGACATTCTCAGTGCTTTAGCTGTTTACTTAGGCAGCAACAGAGTTCTAAGAAATAGTTGCTATGCCAACCCATCACNTCATGACCAGGGCTTATTTTGAGAGCTCTGTTACCCTTTCTTCCAAAAGTTTAAATATTCCACTTCTATACGGTTTCCATTAAGGCAAAACTCTGTTGTCTGTGAGCTACAATGCACAACCCTGATTTTTTCCAAGATAGGGTGTGGAGTACCTAGAGTAACATGAAGACATTTTAAATAAAAAGCAGAACAGCCCTTTGACGTCACATTTCTACAATCACTGAACAGACTGTTCTATTTGCAAGCCTCTAAAGATTTGGTGTTCAGATGATAAAGGGCACTGCTTTTTATAATCTATTATTAACTGTCATGTGTGTATTACTGCAGGAGTTCTCTGAAGAGAAAGCAAAGCATAGTTTGGTGGTATGATGATGAAGTGCTTTTTTGTACTATTTACCAGAACAATTTTCCATATTAACTCCATCTAGCCAGTCTTCTTTTTGAAATACAGGAACAAGGCATAGCAACCTACCTCTGGAGCTTAGAAGTGATATCTTTAGATAAATATGCATTTTAAAAGAATTAAAAATCATAGAGGGAGCTCTTTAATTACCTTATTCTGTTTATGTTACTTCAGGGGCTTTTTTTTTAAATGCATTTGAAATTTCAATCTATTTATTTTGTAATTATTACTACATGCAGCACTGCCATTTCAATTAGATTTTGATGGCTGATAAAACCATTGTTGACAGCAAGTACACAAACGAATGAAGGGAAACCAGATTAGCAATGTTTGTGTCATTGCATTTAAATAAAACTAAATGTTCTGGCAGAAATGTGGTCAAATCCAAAGGGCAAAAAAACCCCCAGTAAATGGCATAGTAGGGATGCCATCATGTCAGAGATAATAATCTTTCTTTAGACATCTGGATTTTCTGAAGAATAGTTATTTCCTTTGGGGACCTAATTTTAATTCCCGGAGAGTGTAGCCAGTTCTTTTTCAGATTAGAAACCCAAAGACATTTATATATGTCTTCTAACAAGAGTTTTGCAACAAGACACACTTCTTGAAATGTGAGAAAAGCAAGAAGATAGGAAAGATATCAGTGCAGATACAGAGAGCTCAACCCACTAGAATTGATAAGGCAAGAAAAGCCATTGTGATAAAGTCCAAAGGTTAAAACATTTTGTCTATTCTAAAGATCAATATAAAGGGGAAAGGAGAGGATGAGTGTGATAACACCATTTAAGAATGACGATACACTTGCCAGATGAGAATCTGCATCACACAGTTGTTCTTTTTAAAAGAGAGGAGCATTGAAGCAACCGTCTCTTGTGTCTCTCTGATTGAAATTAATGACATACTTTCTAGTCATTCAAATGGTTAGAGAGAAAATACCTGAAACTAGTGGACAAGAAAGAAAATTATACATTAAATGCTCTGAATTAAATCTGATACAGCAGTGCTGCCACAGGCTGAATGCAGTTCTCTGCTCAGTCTCAAAGCCTGATTCAGCTCGGTGTTTTTTTCGTTGTTACAGGGTTAGGTTTTTTAATATTTCTCTAGGAAGCAACAGATTAAGCCCATTTTTCAGTGAAATAACTTCATTTTAAGGATTTTCATGTTTTGATTGTTGGAGAAGTCTTACATTTCTTGGTGAAAATCTTTATAAAAATCTGAGACTTCTTAGAATTAATTTCCTTTGATTATGTCTCACACAATTTCATTAATTCCTTGGCTTTTAACTTTTTTCTTCGCACATTTTCTGCCCATCATTATCCCTTTTCTTGCTCTCCTTTCATGAGACAACATAGGCTTTGCAGTTCACATTCAGAAGGGATCTTACTCTTTGTCTTATCTAGGTCCATACTGCATTTCACAGATCAAGCCAAACCCAGTTCACAGTTACAATCTGTAGATGTGCCTCCTCACTTAGAAATCACTGTAACACAACTTTGGGGAGCATTAAAGAGAAAATATACTGACATATGTTTCTCACTAGCACAAAGTGTGAGCTTACTTACATGATAAAAGGATCAAGACTCTTGAAATTGCTCCACTTGAAAATGCAAGTAGGAAGGACCATTGAAGCCTTCCTGTTCAAAATCAACATGCCAGGTCTGTTGCAGCTGAAGATATTCCAACAGTAGCAATACAGAGACAGAAGGGCTCACTCAAGGAGCACATCACATCTCTCCTCTGGCCTGCTAGGGCTGGTTCAGACCGTGCCATAGGAACCAGCCATCCTCCAAACATGCTAAAAACATGTACCTTTGGCTGTCAACAGCAGCATGGTACAGGAGTTCAGAGCAGAGCAGGCAGTGAGAATTTCTGTTGCAGCAGTATTACATGTCTTTGAGGCAAGGAACAGACAGTGCAGATACTGAATTAGTGGAGAAGGATTAAGGTGGTTTTGATTAGCTTTGACCTTGAAAAGAATTTTAAAGTCTGGATGGCTCCCAGGGTAACTGCAGAGCAAGGGTACAAAAGAGGGGGGACCAGTTCTGAAGGACATCCCAATCCACTTTACAAGATAACAATAGAATAGATGTCCACAATTTAGCCAATATCATCAGAATGTATATATCCATGCTTAGTTTCTCCTTGACCTTTGAATTGCTATTAAAGTTCTAAATCACTTTGGAAAATTCAGAGGTGATCTTAAAGAAATTGTATCTTTTATGCTTAATTTTATTAGATTAAAAAGTAACAAAAAATTTTGTACTTTTTGTATTGTTTTTTTAAATGCAAAGGAAAATCCTCCATACAGTAGATTCTACCAAATGGTCAAATTCAAAACAGCATGCAGGAGTCATCCTAAAGCTAGAATACAGTAAATCCACAATGGAGCAGAATTACTGCAACACAGGGAGTGGGGTTTTTTTCCTCCTTTTTAAATTTAATATAACTGACTTTCCTGAATGATTTATGGGTCTGGGAGTCCTGCCTCTCTTATCCTTTCAAGAACAATCACAGTAGGCTGGAATGGTTTGAAAGGCTGAGCTAAGGGAGAATCTCCATCCTTATCCCTATAACACTCTAGTGCTCACTGAACTGTTTCCTCAGACTTCTATTTGCAACAAAACTGCTGATCTCAAAACAGCTGCATTATTTCTGTTTTAGTGCTCAATCTGTAAAGAGAGAAAAACATGAGAGATTAATGAGATCTTTTTCCTCTCATGTTACTCTGTTTATCTCATAAAATCTATTTTTCAAGGCTTTCTTTCCAGATCTGCCTGATATCTCTTTGTATCCTCCAGCAGCCCTCTTCAATTTCTCATTTTCTTTTCTAGTGCTTCATCACCAGCTTCTCAAATTACCATGTTATGGGGAAAAGGTAATAATTAGTTTCACTTTTCTTGATAGATTCCTCACAGTCACAAATATCCAACTACAAACTAAAGATGAAGTAAAAAACAAAAAAATTCTGCTGGCATTAAGGAAATTCTTATAATTAACCATTCTATGCCAGTAAATAGGGGTTTTTTAGTTACTCATTAATAGAATGTAAGTCAATATAGTTAAATATTAAAGTCTCTTCAAAAACTCCTAGCTCTATAAAGGACATAGCAACATGAACCTAAAAATAAAAAAGAATAGTAATATACAGTCATTTTATTCTCTTTTTTAGTATTATTCTGTTATACTGAAAATTGATAGCATTGCTGAATTCTACTAACCACTGTTATTATCCATAGTTCATATATTCCTATGAGGTAAATACCAATGAATCTTAGTGCATTATTGCACAGTAAAACTCCTATGCTACTGTAAATAAGGAAACAGTAACACACACACGCACACAAAACAAACACAAAGCCAAACCAACCAGCGAGCAAAACAGCAGCTCTACTCTGGAACACAATATGTTTGCATAAAGCTGTCTGTGGTCCCCTCTCAAAGCACAGAAGAAACTCCCAGATACTGTCATCATTACATGAATTTCAGCAGCTGCCATTTCAAATCCATTAAGCGTTCGCTTGATCTTACTTTCAATCACAAATATCCATGGCATCTGAGGCATGAATTATACAAGTATATGCATCTTCCTAGATCAAAAAACTTCAGATAATTTTCCACTTGAAAGAAAGGAGTGAGAATAAGATGTGACAGATGCTAGCCACATCAATTAATGATCTTCTGGGATATACTCACATATTGCCCAGGTGAGGGCTGTATCAGAACCTGGGTAGAATAGAGCAGAAAATTTCTGTGTAAGTAATTAAATACAAAACAGATTCCCTGTTGCAGTTTTTAAACTAGATACAATAATCTTCTCTACTCTCCATTATTCTTTTTTGTAGTGGTGCTCAGTGCTGAATTTGTAATACAGATGTGACTGTATGCCCTTTGTCAAGCTATTTTATATGTTCATTTTATGACAAATATTTTTAATCTTTCTATATAAAAAGTGTGTTTATACATGTAAGTCATTATCATTCCATCTATCTTTAGAATGCCTAAAAGTAAAAATAGTTTGAGATATGTATCTTTATAGATTTTCTTGGAAAGCTGAGAAATTGTGCAAATTATTTAACAAAACTGTCACAAACTGCATCCTATCTTCCATCCCTTCACAGTTCAGGGGCCATTTTGGTAAATTAAAACTAATTTCCAATGATGTAGGAGGTTCAATGCATAAAATCCAAGAAAGGCTTTGATTTTAAGTACAGTGCAGCAAATTACAAACAAGAATACTTTTGTTTGCTTGTTTGTTGGCAGAGGAATTCTCGATTTTAAGTGAGATAGCCCCAGTATGGTTACAGTCTCCCTCTATGCTTTTCCACCCAAGTATGTGTCAGTGCTGTTTTATTTCAACAGTCAAATGAAATTACTCTTGTGCTTCAGCTCTGCATCTAAAATTGCTGCTGTGAAGTCTTCCCTCAAAAGAAAATTAAGGGGAGTTTGAAGTGTGAGGAAACCTCAGTTGCCACTACTTGAGTTTCACATGAATTAGTGTATTTCATTTGTTTCATTCACTGAAACAAAATAGTTTTGTTTTCTTTGGTGTCACTCAGAAGCCTAGAATTCAATTCTAAAGAAACACTGTGATAGAAACTATATTAGCCTGCTCTAAAATACTTACTGAAGATACTTCTTTGGTAAGATATGTTTATGTCAACAGAACAAAAAGATGCACTAGAGATCACATACACAGCAACAGCAACAGAAGAAGGATGGAAACCTGTGGTTCAACTGTCCCCCTAGGTGAGTAAAATTTTATTACAGATATCTCACACAGCAACTGTACAGCTCGCCCCAGCTGGCACCAGCAAAATCTTGGCTTGTAAGGCATATAATTCCTGTCTTCTATAGAAGTATGTGCAGCTTTAGCAGCCTACAAAGCCTTTGAATGTCAACACAAAAGCTTCTGGGAGTTTCTTCTGATAGCTGATTAGGAGACAAGTAAAATGAAAATCCTTATTTTATTACTAAGTGTGATGCTTAAAAATATATGAACTCGGGGGAGATGTTTTTTAGATACTTACATATATATTTTTTTCCCTGCTTCTCTCTTTTCTATTTGAGCATGCTAATGTAATTGTTATACACAATTTATATGTATATATGTATACATATATACAATGTATATGTTTCTTCTATACATGGCAAATATTATATAGGGGCAAATTAAACATAGTTTCCATGCCAGAAAGCAGAAATTATAGTGTTATGTTTTTACCTAGCTTATGATGGATGGCAGAGGAGCCTCTGGTAGCAGGGCTGGCCATCTTGGTGAGGTGGGCTTTAAACAGACCCAGGGGAGGGGTTTAAAATGGCAACCCCATTTCAACCAACTGGGTAACAAGCCAGGACAATCAAAGCAGTAACAAATGTTCCTTAGCTGCCTCTCAAGGTAAGAACAAGAAGAAGAAACATCTTCAGGTGGTGAGTCTCTTTTTACAAGGAGTCATGTGGAAAAGGTGATGTGTAATGGGTACTAGTTCCTCCCAGGGAGATTCCAATTGAACCAAAGAGGAAAATTTTTCTCAACAAGAACAATCATCTATTGGAATTAACTCTCAATGGAAGTGGTGGATTCCCCAACACTGGACACTTTTCAGCTGGACAGGGTACTGGGTCATCTTGTCTGGACCACGCTTTTGCCGAAAAGAGTCGGACCAGATGAACCTTGGTGTCACTTTCAGCCTGGTATTCTATGGTTCTCTGATTATCCCACATAAATAAAAACCAATCAGAATTGTTAGATGTATCGACTGTCCCTTCTTTGCTCTCCCAGGAACCCCAGTGCTCCTAAAGGAAGAGATATGAAGAAGATGGGGATATACTTAACTCCCCCCACAAAAATGAATCCTATCTGAGTGAAGGCGATAGTCACTTCCAAAGATGTTGCAGTTCCAACTACATATTCTATGCATACACTGAAAATTTTGAAGAATTTTGCAGAAAAACTTCAAGAATTTCTCCTGAGGTGGTGTGGGTCAGGGGGTTTTTTTCAGATTCTGTTAAAATAGAGTTACAATGACATTAGCAGAAACTATGCAGAGGTAAATTAATGGGAATGTGAGAGGAAAGAATTTCATCATGCTTTTGACGAGAATGCCTTAGGCACTGCACCATAATTAGTCCAAATTTGCTACATTGCCAAAAAATGTCCTGACTCAAATTTTGAAGCTTTGGCATATTTTGCTCGTCTTCATTTTCATGTTATTTTCTTGATAACAGGGAAATGAAAGTAAGATTATAAAGACAAATTTAAATAATATATAATATGTACTGTGGCCCTGTGTACCGTGTAGTGTTTCATGCTCAGACAGGATGTTTATCAATGGAATGAATGAGTGACTCCTTAGTATTAACACTCCAGTAGTACTAGACAAGCAGAAGATGATCTCTCATTATAAAGGTAGAAGTTCTGCTAGCAGCACTCTATCTTACCCCGTGTGATATCAAGATTATTAGTGAAAGAAATATACAACTTACTGTCTTGTTATAATATTTTTTGCAATACTTTCAATGGTACCTCAGAATCTCTTGAATGCAATTTATAAAAAGATTCTAAAGAGAGTGAAGCTTGCACTTTCCATTGAAAAGAAATAGGACTCTAAGGTGCTGCGAGGTGCTCCTAAGCATTCTGCCTCTGGTTGATAAATCTGAGAAAATTTTTTCCTGTGGCAATTGTAACACTGAGAGAAAAGCTTCTGACTGGGAAATTATGAGGAATCTTAGCCAAGGCAATATTGATGCTTTGTGGGGGATACATGCTCAGAGTCAAATTCTTCTTGAGCAGTGGGATTTCTCACTTAGATGTAACTGCCTAGGAAACACACATCTAACTGAAGTTTGATTTCAGAGTTAAAGAAGAGAAATAATCATTATTAAAGAGATGAAATTCCCCATTAAAAGTGACGTTCAGAACAACTGGCCTAAACCTTTTGGAATAGGAGAAGACACTTTGGAGGTCAAGCGTGTAGGCTCCACAGGTTACTATCCAGCTCAGACCAAATACTGAACTTTTCCCTATCTGAAGTATGTGACATGAGTAGCAGCTGCTTGCAAGGCTTTGGATTTTTGTGTCTGAAGAGCACTGAGTTAGAAGTCCTAAGCAGGTTGAAATGAACTGCAGTGAGGCTGAAGATCCCAGAAAGATTTGAAAATATAATGATTTTCATTTTCTGTATATATGAAACTTGGGGCTGACTTTACTTTTATGGAAGTCAATAAAAGCCCTTTTGCTTTAAAAAAAAAAAAAAAGCACAACTGTGACAGTGACATCCATTTTAGAAAATTGCGTGAAAGGAGTAAAACTGTTATTGCAAAAAAACACAGAAAAATTGGATGAAAGAAATAAAGAGGATGGCTACTGCATTAGGATTTTTAACTACATGCACACATGTCCAGGCAACTTTACAGGACTGCTGGAGCATCCAGACCACAGTGCTGTTACAGTGGGATGGGTATATGTATTTAAACAACTGTTACACTAGTGCATTATTGATCTGATGGACAGTTTGAGAGAAAAGTTGGGTGTCTGTTTTAAAAAAGCATTTCTTGATCCATTTGGCAGCTTATTTCTCATTCTTACCTTTTAGGGAACTTCAGTCCTCATTACCACCCCAAGATAACAATGCTGTTTTCTGCTATGTTCCTTTCTTGCTCACTAAAGAATAGCTATAGAATAAACTAAGAGAAGGAAGCAAATAACAGAATTTCTTTCAGTATGTTCTCTAAAATCAAATGGAAACTCAGACTTCTTTCTAGTACTCATTATCTTTTTTCTATTTTCTATCAATCTTCTGTGTTCCAGTTTTGCCATTTTCTCTTCTACCTTCTTAGCACTTTGATTTCATGTTAAAATCAATGCTGAAACAAGAGAAAAACATTTGCCTGTACCACACTTGCAAAAATAAAAACAAACAAACAAAAACCAAATATTTTTAACAGCCTAGAGACCCTGTGAAGGTAGCAGTGATCTTGTCACACATCCTTGCAGTCTTTTAGCAAATTAATTGACATCCATGTTCATAGTTCACTTTCTTCTTATCTTCTGCTATTTTTTCTTTCTCCATCCATGTATATATCATGTTTTCTCCTAGGAGGAAATGTCAGTTTTCAAAACAAAAAAACCCCATAGGAACAGAAAATTTAAATTAACTATTATTTTCTTTAAAATGGGAGTCAAAAAAACCCCATTTTTTCCTAAGCATGTACTAGACAGAGTTTATATGTACTAAACTAAAGAAGTATAATGAAGATTTATTCATTTCTTATGTCTTCAATATGACATCAGTAATAACTTTTAATGTTAAGTATAATTTTCATTTGATAACAAGTCAAAGAATACCAGTGTTGCTTGATATAGACCACTAACAATCAACAAACAAAAGGAACTTTAGAGGCAAAGACATGGAAAATCCTCTGTACTATTAGAAACTATTTCACAGAGAGGTTTATCAACAGATAGAGTATGACATTTTCATTAACTGAATGATCACTCGGTCAGTCCAAATCTGCTGAGGTTTATGGAAATAGCTGAGTTACAAGAAGTTGGCTTAGAGCTTAATGCAAGTCACAGCACAATGACTCTTACATTATCATTGCATCATTTCATTTACACAGTCACTCTAATTGACTTTAATAGGTTTTGGATCAGAGCAAACACACAGACAAAAAGATTGATTATACAAAACCAGAATGTTTTTATTAAACTTGCCTCAAGAATATACAATCTCAAAAAAATCTCTAGATCAGCAGCTAGAGGCTTTAGGAATATGTGGCAGCCAGCACAGAGACATTTTGTCAGCTTCAATTTAATCTTTAAAAGATAAGGTTTCCAGAAACTTATTTTTAGAATGTGTTTAAACATAGAATCTGTCTCATGGACCACCTTCTGTTCACACTGACCACTAAGAACTAACTAATGATTAGACACAGTAGCCATCATTTTCATCTAAACCATAATGTTAGGAAATTGACATCTTAAATCTGATAATATTTTTTACTTTTTTTTCTTCTTAGTATGACTTACAAGGAGAAAAGAAAAACAAGAGGTCTGGATTATGTCATCAGCAGCAATCTATATAGAAAAAGCAAGACTTTTCTGCAAGCCATAGGCAGTCCACAGGCTACAGTTTAGGAAACTGTTCGAGGTTCATTCTACTGAGCACCATTGCATTGCTTCACTAGAGGAAGTGGATGTAAATCACAGAAAAAGCACCACAGTCTGTTTTGTAAAAGGAAAAAAAAAAAACAAAACACAAAAAAACCCACACCAAACAAAATGTTGCAGCCATACTGAGAATCAAAAATCACCAGTGTGTGCAGTGTTGTCACAAAATAAGTCTGTGAGGAAGTTTAATAGCCTAAATTTCAAATCCATAGCCTAATTTTCAAATTATTTTCTGCTTTTGTCTAAAAGACATGTATAGACACTTGTCTGGATGCTTTTGTAGCATCAGTTCTGTAGAGGTCCAAGGACTAAATTTGCTTCCATAGTTCCATATATGTGGATATGTTTTACACATGGAAATTCTAACTCCAAGAACTGTCAGTGCCAGCATTTATCTGTCATTCAAAAGCAGTCATTCTGGAATTATGAGAGTACAAAATCTGAAATGCATGAGTGATTGCTACAACAAAAACTTCTTTCAATCATAGTCTTATACATACTATATAGTAGGACTACAGTCTATATGTTTTAGTCCTCTTTTGTCTACCTACACAATTTTATTGTTCTTGCATTGTTAATAGATAAGTGAAGAAGAAAAACGCATTCATAGAATTAATTTTTTTGTAGAATAAATAGGTTCTTGTTTGTTGACCTTATACACGACAGTAGCTGATCTTGGAACAATCACTCCAGTTTGGGTTTTGACACAAATTTTTTTAGGCCTATTCTGCTTGTGCAAACTCAAGTCATGTATTGATAAACTCAGAATACATTCCTCTCTTCCTCTGCTCCACCTTTTCCCTCCTCTTTCCATAACTGTTTTCAGTCTGTCAAGGATTTTTATTGCTATTTCTTAAGGTTTCTTTTTTTTTTCTTCTTTTTCATTGTGCTTTCAACTTCTCTGATTTTTAAAGACAAGAGAAATGAAATGAGATATATAATCAAGACAGTTTTCACTTCACTTGTTTCTCTAAGAGACATTTTAAAAGAGATTTTGATGAAGGGGAAAAACAGCCCTACTATGTAATGATCTTTCCTATGGTAATCCACCCACAGGGGCATTTTAATATGTAAGTCACGTTATTGTCTCACACATGACAATCTGATGGATTTTAAATTCCTCATTTGTTAAAATATAATGAACAGCACTTCTGCTGTTTTTTATTAATGCAATAGCACTTTGCTCACCCAAAATGGTATAGCTGTTCCAAGCTACATAAGGTGATACTATTATTGAATCATTTGAGACCTGGCAAATATAAATATAGCAAGGAGCTTACCAGCACATGTAAAATAATCTCCTTGCTAAAATATACACAAATACGTACGAACACATATATTCTCATTGTACAATGACTTTTAGAAGCCCAAAAAACAAAACCAAAACTAGACAAAGCTTTATGGACTGATGAATAGGCATCAAAGCTGTGACAACAGAAAAACTCTTCTTACACACTGCTTTCCCTTAACAACTCCCACATATATATAAGCAAACACAAAGAGAATTAATCAAAAGAAGAGATAAAAATAACTAGAGCATGTTTTTGAAGGATCTTGTAAATATACTCTGGCATGCAATTATTTGGTGACATTTTCTTTGCCCTCTTTGTGTCTTTTGGAGAACATACAGCATATACTTTTTAAATGATGTAAACATGAAAAACACAGCCTCAAAAATTGTGCACGTGCTATATTGTGCTCTTAAAAACTCAACTCTATTTACTATAAAGGGCAGAAGTCTCAGTACTGCTAATATCAGCAGAAATGAAGGGGTACAGAGTCAGAACAAGTCCCTTATTGACCTTATATTGTCTAAACCTTCCAACACTAGAAAACAAAGCAAAGCAAAGCAAAGCAAAACAAAGCAAAACAAAACAAAACCCTTCCACCAGATCACTGAAACTGTGAAACTTCTTTTGAAAATATCAAGAGCACTTAAAGATCATAAATAAAGGTCACTTCTTTGTACTGTCACCACCTTTTCATACACTACAATTGACCTACAAAACATCCTTTAAATGGTTTCTAAAGCCACAGCATTTCTTTTAGGTTCCTTTGCAAGCAGTTAGGATTTGCCTAGAAGTGAATGGAATGATAATTCACCACTGTATTTTTCACTCTTATTTTGGATACATAGGAGTGTGAACATTTCTGAAAAAAAAATCGAAAATGTACATAGGCACTTTTTCAAATTACTTTAAAAAAGCATAATGGATTTAACACGAAACAGGTATCCTAACAAAGTCAAACTCTGAAGAATTCTAATGGAAGGCAAAAAATACCATTCTCAGAGGGATTATCAAATCTTTTGCAGCTCTGTCTTACAGCAGAAGGGAAACCACTAAACAACTGTGGAAAAACAGTGATTTACTAACATTATAACTTTGCTATAAATATTAGGGAAAAGGACACAAAATATCATCTTATTGTGCTTTTAAGAAGTATCTAACTAAACAGAATTGGTCAGAACCACAGAAGTACCGTAAAAATGTTAAATTAAGAAATTGGCATACATCACAAGAGTTGGATGGCACATTAAAGAGGAAAACAAATTTAAGATTACTATCTGCAGTAATGTAATGTACTAGGGTATGATTCTCCAACACTTCTAACTACTGCATCACCACCGAAGCTTAAATTTCCACTGGATGCCACACTTGTCCTCAAGCTGTTTATTTGAAGATGTTATGCATCTTATTACTTAATCACAGCTCTGTATGAACTGGCATGTTAAAGAGAGGGGAAAATGTCATGCCAGGAGCAGCCAAAACTTGGCAACTGTGAATTTATTTGTACCCCAACAGTCATTTTTTCCAGGTTATTTCCTAATCACATATTGCATGTACAACAACCACTCCACGCCACTAAATGTCTTCTGCTTTACTGCAGTCTTGCATTTCTTTCTGGTTTTCCCCATGCTCGCAATTACTGAGGCAAAGAAAGGTCTGTTTCTTAATAGATGCCATATTTTCAGATAGGCTTCATCTAGGGTAGTAGTAGAGCCAGTTGAATTGCTGTATTAATTAAGGATATCACACCAAAAAATTTTCCTACAGACTGGACAGAGTGAATTTAATTTTTTTTTCCTCTGGGAAACTAAACAATTTTGACATTGCCTTGTTGTTGTCCAGGATACTATAAATACAAGGAAAGACCTTAGGTGGGATTCATTTGACTGAATGCAGACAATCTACTAAGTAAACATTTATGGCTAGGCCGAAGTAAGAAAACGAGTCCTGGCCCCCAAGACTAATTCACATTGCCCAGCTCCTATTCAGTCATGTACATGTTCAGTCTCTCTGGCAAGAGAGAGCTGACTGGAATACAGAGCCAAGAACCTAGATAGCACTAACTCCTGCTCAAAAGTTTGCTCCTTGGGTCATTTTTGGTGAGAAATGTACAGTTGCTTTATAACTGAGACTGGCATATTAAGTTTCTTTCCAATGAATGACAAGAAGGTACTTCTCAGGACTGACTCATCTACAGGAATTTAATATTTAATTTAATAATGCCTTAAAACACCTATTTCTCACTACTGATTACAAAAGAAGGCTGTAGCAACTAATTGAGCTACAGAAAATTGTAGTGGTGACCTAAAGTTAGCTGAGATAAACCTGACCTCTGTGGTCACTAGACCACAGGACACAAGGTGGTCTTTGAGGATTCTGTTTGCTCACATTCATCTATGTAAAGCTGCTATGTGGGGAAAAGAGGGAGGAGGTAAAAACATGTTTCTTGTAAAAGCAAAGAAACAGGGATAACCTAACAACTCTCTGTGCAAGTTCAAACAATTCCAGAAAGAGTACTATGTGAGAGAGAGGCAAGTCCTACATTAGGTTTGTAGCCAAATGTGGAAAAAAGCCTTTGTACCAGAGAAGGGTTTAGAAAATGATTAATATAATAATTTTTCCAACCTAATAATTTGAAATTTTATTGTTTCAAGTAGTAATTTTAAAATATGCTGTAGCTGTAGCCCAATGGAAAAATGTTTGATGTACTTGGACATACTCATATGGCAAGTGAGAGATGATAATGCAACTTTACCTTTATAAAAGTATTTTTCAAATGAATAATTTCATTAAAATAGTTATGGGCAATATACTTTTCACCTCATTTTAGACACCTATGGTGTCTGAATCACCTGAATCATTCAACTGAAATTCCATTTTTAGTCAAAGAAGAAAAATGGGCATTTGAAGGCACAAATCTTTTGACCTATTTTAGAAACAGATGATTCATGCCCTACAAATACCTATTTCTCTTCATAAAGGGATATGACTTACTTGGATATAGTCCTTCACATTCTACACTTACATTCAGTGAGCTGGCTCTCATTCCTCAAAGTGTTGCTGCAAAATTTCATGATGTTTTCTTAGCCTGGAGAATTAGAGAAGATCTGAAAATTAGGCATTGTGGTTTTGGTTACATATCACAAACAAATCAGAGTGATTATTTCCATATTTTGGGTGGGGGAAGGGGTCACGGGGGAAAATGGTTCATATGTGTATATATATACATATAATTCCAAAGATGATTTGGATTTTAGTTTTACATGGACATAATTTCCTTCTCAGATGCTTTGAGCATAATGATTCTCGGAACATGTTAAACATTTTTAATTCTTCCAGCCTGTCAAGCATGGTATGTCAGATTCTTTCTGTTTGTAAATTGTTTTCTGATCTCCTAAACAGCTCTGCACTGTGTTTTTGTCTCTAGATGAAAGGAAAACTTCAGGAAAGGGACATTGTTGATTTTGGTATGCATTTTTTAAAAGGAAATCTTTCCATTTTGGAGTGCTGAAAAAAGTTAACTTACAATTTTGCACCATAAAATGTACCTAAATATTTATATTGTACTGTAATGATAAACCCAGTAGGCCTAAATATATTCTTTACCAACCAAAATCCTCTAGACCTCTCTTCTTCCTAAAAACCAACCTCGGTGGTATGTGTCATCCTTTAGAGTAAACAGATGTGGGATGCAGAATAAAGTACAAATTTAGGTAAAAATTAATGATTAACTATTAAAAAGAGAGTAGACCACACTGCAGACAGAGAAAATGGCTAGAACAAAGTGTGCAGACACTTTATCATGTATTTAGGCTAAATTTCAGTTTTTGACTTAGACCAGACTGAAACAAGCCCTCTATTTCTATGGTAGAGAAAACAATCTATCTTTTCCAGCATAATTAATTCATATGATATAGCCACATACATAGGATCTGCGACCTTTCTCTGATAAGTACAGTCCTCAGGATTTTATCTTTTGATACCAGTTTTAGTATCAGGGGTTTTTTTCCCTCACAAACCCTCACCTTCTCCTGAAATTTGCTTGAATTTTCACCAAAAAAATTTGGGTCATATATTTTTTCTCATTCCTTTTATACACCAGGTTGCATATTATTCAGAATTGATAATTTCTACATGTTTAAATTTCACAAATTTAGTTTGTCTAACTTTTTATATGTCTGGTTTTTTTCATGCCATATTGTCATTTAATGAATCAGTTCTCTTCTGACTTAACAAATTTTCCATTTTTCATATTTCGATGTGAAATGTTTTGGATTCAGTTACAAATATTCAGTAACGTTTTACCCTAGGGGTAAGCATTCACTCCACAATGAAAGAACAGTACCATATTCTCAGCAAAAATCCTAGAGCACTAAACGTTTTATCAGGATTACTACTGATAAAAAGAGGAAAAGAAATATATTTATCATCGATTTTTGGTCCTTCCCTTTTGTATTCCCGAAACTATGAGCGCTATATTAGACTTGGTATAGAGTGCTACTAAGTACTGAAGATGCACCCACTATAGTAGTCTATGTTAAATAAGTACCACTCATTACTTCCCCACAGACAAGGAATTTAAAATCCATCAATTCCTCACATGCGAGGCAGATTGCGATTTACATGTTCAAGTGCCCCTGTGAATTGATTTGCATAGGAAAGACTTCTGGCACAAAGAAACGGAGGATTAGTGAGCATGACGAGTGCTATTAGCATAGAGAGTACAGACTCTCCTACGACACACCTTTCAACCAGTGTAAATACACTCATCACAAATACGTAGATCTTGGTGGGTTTTCCAGCCAGGAATGAAACAAAGGTCGTGTCTCAAGAGCAGTAAGACTAATGCTATAAACACTGCATGAGCCCAGAAGCAGTCAGAGACAGGGGTCTGCAAACAGGCCTTCCTTACACCACACTCGGGTGGACTTTTGGGTTTGCTTCAAGTGGCAAGATGTAAATATTTATGTCTGAGCTAATCTGCTAGATTTCCTTTTATTGACAGTAACAGAATGGTATGTTACACCTTATCCTAAGGCACACCTCTAAAATAATCAGAATTTCCTCATACTATGATGGCATTTTTTTCTTCAATTTTTGGGAGTTTTTTTGGTAATAGAAAACAACTATAGTGTTATTAACTATATAGTTACCAAAGCTCTTATTACAGACAATGCAAAACCCTTAAACACAGTCATTGGAGACTTTTCAGCAGTTCATTCTAAGAGAGTTCGTCAGTTTCCCGGCTGGTCCTTCCTCCTCGCGGGGAGGACTCCTCACACCCTTCCCCTCAATGTGGGGTCCCTCCCACACGAGAAGTTCCTTCCTGAACTTCTCCAGTGTGAGTCCTTCCCATGGGCTGCAGTTCTTCACAAACTGCCCTATCATTGGCCCCCTCCAGGGTGCAGCCCTTCAGGAATAGGCTGCTCCAGTGGATACCGCATGCAGTCACAAGCCCTGCCAGCAAACCTGCTCCGGAGTGGGCTACTCTCCATGGGTCCACAGGTCCTGCGCGCAACCTTCTCCAGCTCAGGCTTCCCATGGAGTCACAGCATCCTACAGTGTGGGGTCCTCCACGGGCTGCAGGTAGATCTCTGCTCCAATTGATCCTCCATGGGCTGCAGGGGCACAGCCTGACTCACCATGGGCTGCAGGGGAATCTCAGCTCCAGTGCCTGGAGCACCTCCTCCCCCTCCTTCTTCACTGCCGTGGGTGTCTGCAGGACTGCTCCTTTCACATATTCTCTGGCTGTATTTCTGCAGTTTTTCCCCTCGTTAGTCTGTTATCCCAGAGGTGCTACCACCATTGCTGATGGGCTCAGCCTTGGCCAGCAGTGGGTCCACCCTGGAGGTGGCTGGCACTGCCTTTGTTGGATGTAGCAGGAAGCTTCTAGCAACTTCTCATAGAAGCCACTCCTGCAGCCCTCTGCTACCAAAACCTTGCTGGCCTGAAAAGCCTTTATAGATCAAGTGGTTAAAATTGAAATTTGTTTCCAAGGAATTCAACAGCACAATGAGCGTTCTCCTGCAATAAGTAATGCACCGTGAAAGAGTAAATAAAACCCAAACCTACAGCCAAGATATCCGAATCATGAGACTTAAAGACGAGGCTCTGTAAAGTATTCACAAAGTCTATATTTTGCCTTATCAAAAGTGGCTTATATAGACTTTGTTTACAGCCATTTAAAAGAGTGATTTCTTCTGTAGCTGATTCAGAATAAAAATCTAATTTTAGATGCTTGTAATCAGCCCTATCAAACTGCTTCCCTCCACTGTCTGTAAGGGCAGCCTTGACAGAATAGTCTCACTAAGTTGAGTCTAACCTTTGGAAATATTTCAATTTAACTTACCTCAGAAGATTTGAATCATTATTTATAAGTGATAATGAACACCTATGGCAAAACTAAATGCTGCTAGACCAGACCACTTCCAGTTCTGGAGAGTGTCCTGCAAAATCTAGTTTCACCTTTTATTGCCTTAGTCCCTGCTGTATATGATAGGCTTCCATTCAAACCACAGGGCTGGAAATATGGTACAGCTGCAGTAAAGGAATCTCAGTTGTGCCCCTTTCTTGGTGACTTACCCCAGTGATCTCTACTGGGTCACTCACATTTACAAGAGAGCTACCTTATTACTCCTCTCTGTCAGGGTGAAAAGGCTGGTAAACACAGGACTGTGCAGGAGCAGGGAAGACACTGGACTGTTACACATTTCTTTTGAGGAAAATGTTGCCAGAAAAAAGTAATCTTGAGGCTGTGGGCTACCAGTTGTGAGGAGGCGGAAATTAATTCAGGGTCTTTGTATATTTTCATGCTATGTTGATTGAAAGTTCGTTCTGGACTTTACCTAACCCAGCTTCTGCTGTTTCCCCTCCAGGAGGTTTGAGTATTAAATGGCATTGATTCTTCCTATGGAGATAAAAGACTGCAAATAAATTAACATTAAAAGGGATATGCCCTTGAGAAAGCCAAAATACTGAGCTAAAAAACATCAACTTTAAAAGATTTGGCTGGGGTTAGTGTTCTTGATGTCTTAGTATAGTAGCACTGACTCCAATAGTGAAATTCTTTGTCTTCTGCAACATACTGCCCAAGGCACTAACACTGCTAGGATTAGGAACAAAAGTATCTTTATACACAGGCACCATCCCACTAAAGTCAGGTTATTTCAGGGTTAGGTCCCTGTCTTCTCTTTTTTGAAATGATGCTGCATATCCTTGTATAGTGCTACTGTTCTCTTTAACTACAAGATAATTTTTTTTAAATTAGTGTGATATCCTAATGGACACTTGCAGATGCTTCACAGCAAATCTTTTTTCTCTGAAAGATTATGACACTGAATGTGCAAAAGGAATTGAGGAAAAACTTTATATTCATGAAGTTTTATAAATTGTCTGTTGTGTACGGAAGATTTTTAGTATACTTATTTTTATTTTGCACCAATAAAAAGCCTGTTTGGTATTGCTTTTCCTCGATTTAGAACACAAATTAATTGAGGTCATGGTTCTGTTAGGGGAACACAGTCATATTTCTAGCAAAAACACCATGAAAATTTAATCTGTGTCTGAGAGACTTTTGACCTTTCAAACTTGCAGGGTATTTATTATTCCTCTTTTATTTTATGTTGGGAGCCCTCACATTCATCTATTCTCTTTAAATATTTACATTGTAACTTCTCCGGGTAAAGTACCACATGCTTAGCTTATACATAACGCTCATTATTTGTGCTGCTGCTCTCCTTGACAATTTTCCATTTTGTCAAGGGGTCTTTCCAAATTGCGAGGAAAAAAATTCTCCTTTACTACTGTATCTTAATTACATATTATAAATGATCTTTAATAATTTCAATTTCATTTCTTTCATTTCAATGAAGTATGAAAAGTAAATTATTGAATGCAATTGCAACCTTTCATTTCTAACATATTAGTCTCACCTTCCCACTTTTCCCTCTTTTCCCTGTGTGATCATTCACTTTCCTCTTTCTTAGGAGATAAATCTAAGTCTTCCAACCTCATTTATACTTTATATTTCATATTTTATTTATAATCTTTGTTTCAATTGCCTTTACTGGTAATTTATTCTACTTGTTCATTTATCTTTTCTGAAATACATTCATTCCGTCCAAGTTCCCTAATTTTCCTGGTTTGTTTATTATATCTTGTCAGATCATCTAGATTTTAACCCTTACTTAACATAAAGATATGTGCCTATGTTCTAAATTTTTCTTTTTCTTTTCTCTACTTACAGTGTTGTATTTCCCTTTTACTATTTTGCATTTTATATTTAAGATATTTCCAATGCTTATTAGATCACACTGAATGAGAGTGCTGTAGTGGTACAAAAAGGAAGAGTTACATTAAACATGTAGGAGATGATTTGAGAAGATTTCTTACCAGTAACTTTTAAAATACTTAAGGTTCTAGAACAGAAGATTGATCAAGGTCTGATTATTTAAGTGTACATCTCCTCTTTAAAGCACTGAAATAATATTTACAGTACAGTTACCAACATGATCCATAATATTCTAGATTAGTTTTTTTGAAATGTTGTCCTTATTCGATAAATAAAATTGTTATATAAGAGTTTTCCTTCATTTTCTCTTACTACATATTATTTGACTCTATTCTAGGTTTTCTGGCTGATTCAAGACAGAGCATATTGCAAGCAAGAGGTTTTCACATCAGTTTATGTAAAAGATTTTTTCTTCTCCTTTTTAGGTTTTGTGTGGATATTTTGTGATAAGTAAGTATAAAATGACATCTGAAGAAAATGTTTTAAAAGCAATAATTATCTGTAGAAATTATATTTAGTGCCTCTGGATTCAGCCCTCTAAAACATAGGCAAGTGATCCTAACTGATCATTTATACTCCTTCTTTAATGAGGTTAGAAAAAGACAGGAATTTTCATGCAGGGGTAGGTGCCCACACTGGGGATTGATACATGCTAATAAGGAAAACAATGCACAGAATCCCTTTTGGGCAAGACCATTGGTGGTGTTTATTCAGACTTTGCCTGGCACGACTCTAGGCGAGCTAATTCCCACTTTTTGAAAGAGCTCCTGGGCACAATTTGGGAACTAGAATGTACTAGGGACTGTTAGCGACAGGTATGTCACACGTAGCCACATGATTTTGGTTCCAGAACTGTGGCCACCAGCCTGCCTTGCTTCGTCAGTCCCGATGAGTGCTCTGACAAATACAGCCTGGATGTCTAAACTTCAAATTACTTGAGAAAAATGTTGTCTCATGGGTATGTTTTGCAGTCACACAGAATCCTTTTTCCATGAAAGCAATTGCTAAAGTGACAGCAGGACTTTATTTTAAATGTTTGAATTTTCTTTAATGAAATTTAATGAATGAAAACGGCAGCCAAGGCTCAGATTTGTCATGTCTGGCTTTACCTATTAACTGGCCAGCCAGGCCAGAAGATGAATCTCTACAGCTAACAGGAAAAGGTGTTCTGAGTTATTTTTAGTGACTGCAATCAACTTTAGCCCACAGACCATAATTTCAAAATATTTCTAATATGTCCGTTTTCTTTCCAATTTTTAATAAATTAACAAAAGGAAAAAATGGACCAAGCACAGGATCTTCCCTTTGGGAACATTTAGAGCTGGCTGTAATGTCCTTTCATCATTTAATATTTGGCAATAATATTCAAATGGCAAGAAAGCCTCTTTAACTTTCTTGTTTTGTTATATTGGAGAAAATGTCATCAGCTGTGGAAAGCATATGGATCAAAATTCTTTACTAGCTTTTTTCTTTGCATTATACTATAGAAAGATGATAATTCACAGCAAAAGCTGAAAGGCATGACAAGAATGATTTAACTTAGATAACAGCAATTCTCGCCTGTCTGTGTACTTTTCCAGGCTCTTTTTGCTATGTCTTACTAATGGTCCAAAGATTTTTGTGGTGGTTTTTTGTGGATACAAATGTCACAATACTACATTTTTAAAGCGGGGGGGTGGGGGTGGAGGGGCAGTAGTGTGTTGGGGAAAACACACTTTTAAGACAAAACTAAATTACCCTTCTCATAATACACAAATAAGAAAAATGACACAAAGATTCAGGCAAATGGCCAGGCATTCAAGGCATTCAATTCACAGCAGGCCTATCTGAAAAAAAGCTTTTTGAAAGTTCACTTATTGAGGTGTTGTGGTAGGAGATGCCAGATTTGAATCATTTGGAAACTCTGGGCATTATTTATGCTTGCTGTAGGAACATGAGACATGCCCTAACAGACCAGAGGCTCACCTGTACTCTCACTGGCTGTGGCTAACAGAGCTGCTTAGTGACTAATAACAGAAACAGGGTCTGTGTGACAAATGATCTCATGTTAGCTAGGTCTTCCTAAATGTCGGTGACTGAAGGCACTTCTGATAAGGATGCTATTCCCTAGGCTCCATGGCATGGACCAAAGCCCATTTATACAGACGATATCTCAGATGTATCGATACAATTGTTTTTAAAGCCGGAACAGTTTGTCCCGCAGCAGTAGAAAAGGAGGATTCTAAAGAGAAATACAGTCTTCTTGTTGGCTGCAAATGCTCAGATATCTAGATTAACTGCACTGTTAAACAGAAATCACATGATTTTGGTGGCCTTTTCCCTATTTTGATTCAACTTACTTGTTATTATATTATGAGCTTGTCTTCACACTTTATAAATGTGAAGGAAGTTTTATATAGTTCTAGTTTGAATTCTCTTTTTCTTTATTCCACTGAAATATTTATGAAACAAATTTTATGCATTTTTTTTTAGACATGGAAATAGGAATAAATTAATTCATCCCAAATTAATTACTGCAATAAAGAAGAGATCCTTCTGCACAGCAAGGGAGATTACGAGGTAATTGTCTTTTCAGGCAATTATTGCCAAACCTTTGCCAAGAATAAGATTTATAGAGGAAGGTTAAGGGAGTATCCATGTAAATATGGACACATTGACAATATTCTTTTAAAAAGCGGGAAAGCAAATTTATGCACTCCAAGCACAGCTCCCTGTGCTCTTCAAAGGGAGTGACTTTCTTTTCCTTTTACTAGCTCCTCTGGGGTACTTTATGGGCCAGTTCTCTCATCTCAAGTGTCTGATCCCAAGACATAAATTAATTTTAGATGCAATTTTTATTCTTTGTGGCTGCTAAAGCAATATTCACTGTTTGTTTTGGTTACCATGGAGATAATTGACTTCCTGTGGTGGCAAGAGTCTTTTTTGGGGTATTAAAGGGGCTTGGATCTAGGGATTCTCTAATTTTCATGCAGTGAAAAAAGTAATTTAATCAAGAAAACCTTCGTAAGATTTCTCTCCCTCATAATTTGAGTCATTCTTGTTATAATCTTGTGAGTATTTGGGTGTTTTTTGCTTTCCCACATTCCTTTTGTAACTCAGCCTGCACACTCCACAATGCTGGCTCAAACCACAGGAAAGGGTAGATAGTCTATTTATTAATGTTGTACTTCGGTCAGGCAAAAGCTCCCAACAACATATTATCTGATAGAACATCAACAGACACAAAGATAATAAAACATGTGATTATAACCTAGCCTTCAAAATAGATTGGTTAGTAATCTGAGACAGACACTTCTGACCAAAAAAAAAATCCTGTACTGAGGTTGTCAATAAAGAACAAAAACCAAAAGCCATTCAGTTTATATTAGCTATCTCTTATAGAGCACTAAAATTTGGACAGCTTATACCGAACTTGCAAGCTAGAGACCTCAGCATCTGTATAACTGAACAAAGAAAAAGGCATGTTCCAAAAGTATGGATAACCAAAAAAATGCTCAAAAGTACCTTCTGGAGAATTCCAAAAGTAAAGATGGTGTAAATCTTGAACCAAATCTTGAACCAAATCTTGTGAGCCCTTGAACCAAATGCTTCCAACCATAAAGTATGGCAGGGGACTTTGTGCAACATTCAACAGAGCTTGGGAGGGGTTTTTTTTAGCATTTGAAAAAAGATACTTCAGCAAATTGGCTCTGGCCAAGAAGGTACGAAGCTGGAATTGTTAACATTGGTGAAATTATTGCATGCACTATCCATCCCTTTCCTCATGCCATTCACAACAGCCATTCACAACAATCCTCTATTCTGAGTTCAGGCATTACCATGTTAACTATGAATGAAAACCTTAAATGAGCCAAAAGGTACTGGGACTAATGCTCAGCACCCTGTTTACACGGCCCTCAGCCTACATATGCCTGCTCAGGATTTATACTCTTCAGAGCAAGCTGGTGCTGCTCAGCATAACTCTGTACCAATGGTCAAGATCCAGGATGGAAGGGTGGCATGGAGCTGGTGGCATGGAGCTGGTTGCAAGCACTGCCCTCCCCATCCACGTATGCAGCAATGGTCGTCCTTTATCAGACTGGAATACAGCATGATGTGATGCACAAACAGATGTGCTCCCACAATGCCTGTCTTGGACCTGAAATGGTACTGCAAGTCCCTGGGGAATAATAGCTCTAAGTCCTCCAGCTGCAATGGAAAGCTTATGTGTTTCCCCAGCATGAGGCTTTCACTGAAGACACAATAAAGCTTTTGGACAAATCTTCATTAATAACAAGAATTAAAAGGGGATTTGTCTTGTTTCCACACTAACAGTGGATAAAAGCATATAAACACAGGAGGGATTATAAATAAAATCTACATTAATCCCACGATTAGCTCTCTGTCCTCTAGTCTCCACCTCCTATATCGAGGGTCATGCCCTTTAAAGAGCCAAATCTGTTACAGTTAACAAAAAACCACACACAATAGTCATTGTAGTTCTTTTCCAATGCGCTGGAGTTTTTAGTCTAGTTTGTTTTGAATTTGGTGTACAACACCAAAATGCTCACAGGTATTCCATGCAGGAGTATACTTTTGCTCCATGAAAACAATGTCTTTTGTTCCTAAAGCATTTCACAGAAAAGAAAAAAAAATTAGAATAAATAATAAAAATGGAAATGTTTGAGAACAAGTAGTAGTAAAGCAAATCTTCAGAAATCTCCTTTTAAGTGTACAGCACAAAATCAATTTGCCATGACCCTGAGAGTCAACTATTCTTGCCCTTGTGACAGAAGAGGAAGAAAAGGAAAAGAAACAAATTTAAGCAGTACATAAAAGCCTTTTGCTTCCCAAAACTTTGGAGTGGTTTTGAGGTAGAAGGATGCTTAAAGCAAGCTTTCAAATTTTAGCAATATCATCTCATAATTTCTTTTTTAGTGTCTGACATAGCTTCAACCTTCTGGTGTATCAGTCATTTATCTCTTCTTTTTTGTACATGAAGATTGTTCTTTAGGTAGTCTGTAACCTGAGAGCCACTACTGCTTTGCAGTTTCCCCGCCTTCTCTGTTTACAGTCTATCCATCTAAACCGTTATTACTTGTTTACTAAGATTTCTTTTTTATGTTCATCAAAATCTGAATGCAAATAACAACACAAGATTTAAACTGGAAGATATCCAGACAATATTAAAATACTTAGACTGCACAAGAGATTTGATCATACTAGAGCAACATACTGGATTTTTTTTCAAAAAATAGCAATGCAGTCTTCAGCAATCATGAAAAAGCAATTTTTAAGCAACTGTCTCAAGGTTTCTGGGCTGCTTTTGTGTTCAGCTGAAATTTCTATTAATCTTTCCTGAAATTAACTGCACTGAAGCACTCAGGAATTCTTTCACAAAATATTCATTCCTCTGCAATATTTCTAAAGGAGCAGCCTAATACAATGTAGCTGTGAGAGATATGAAGAGGAGACAGAAATAGGAGTACTTAATTTGGATTTCCTAAAATAAATACTTAAATACAACTTCTTTTCTAGCACTGCAAATGCAGTTACTGTAAGAGATGTTTAAAACATTATGATGGGGTTTTTTCCCACATCTGCCCTGACACTGCATTTAGAAATCCTGAATAGAAAAATTGTATTTTCTTATTATAAGGTCAAGTTACACCAAGTTCTTGCTAGTAAAACAAGATCTTTAGCATTCTATTGGAATGTTAATATATCTAAAACCTCTGAGACTCAATATTATGATCTTTCATGATTTACTGCAGATAAAACTGTGCAGCTCCAGCAGTACTTTAAAACACAAGATTTTACTAAGTAGAAAAAGATTTTCAAGCTGAAGTAAGCACTTGAAAAGATTGAATCTAATGTCACCGAGTTTAGAAACCTGTGTTCTAAGAATCCAATGTGCAGAGAGTGTTCAAACATAATATCAGCTCTTTCCCACACAGGTATGGTAAACATGAACTTGCATCATAGTATGGTTCAAGAGCACAGTACAAATTTTATGGTTGCAACAGTGTACCAAACAAGAGAAATCGTTGGTCTAACCCTTTTTTCAATCCTGCCCGCATCATATTTATTCATCATCTTCTCTGAACTGTGAACAGAAATATCAGGTTTTCAAACTGCAAGCAGAATTCCAATAAAGTTAGGAGAGTCCCTTTTTTTTTTTTAACAAAAGAAAACGTGCACAATTTTTGCATTGAAAGGTTAAATTCCTCTTCCAACAGCATAAAGTTGCAGACTGGTAAAGGATTAAACGAAGCAGTAGCAGATGTTTGGTCTCCTGAGTTTGTTGACACTGAGGGTTAGTAAACAAGGGTGACAAATCCTTTTAAAAAAACATTCATTCAAAATTGAAGATTTCCAGTTCTGCCACTGAAATATTTTGAAGAAATGCATCTTTCAAATATTAAAAATAAATAATTTTATTCTTAAAATAAAAACACAGCGAACTGGACCCTTTTCTGAAGAACATTGATACTAAAGCTTTGTGGATTTTGGAAAACTAGTGACTTTTTCCTAAAGTAAACCTGTAGAATCACGTGGTTCGGACGGTCAGGACAAACGATGAGAGATCTCTGGAGTCAAAAGTTGTCTTGAAGCAAGCGATTTATTGCTAGGGCATGGGTGAAGAGGTCCTGCAGAGAGCTGCTAGCCGCAGCTCTGGGCAGGGCCGAGGTAGAGAGCTGATAAGAAGAAGAGGTGGCGAAGAGGAGCAGGCGAAGAGGCGCCGGTAGAGAAGAGAAGACAAAGAGTGAGAGAGAGGACCGGAACTTCGCGATCCTTTTATCTCTTTCTACTGAATATTCTAGTCTACTTGACCAATGTAGTACAAGATACAGAGTCCTATAGCATTTACATACAGCCTATGAGAATCCTTACATTACCATACTGTCTTGTATTTCAAACTCTAAAAACTGCTTTCTGGATCCCTGCCAGGTTGGCAGGTTCTGCTCTGACCCTTGGACCTGTCTGCAAGCAGAGGTTATTGTTCAATCAAGAAGGGGGCTACCTTCAGCAGCCGTACCATTGTTTTCCAGTTGTTCAGTAACTGGGGTTTGGCATTTCAGATATCGAACTCTGCCCTTAATTCTATTTCACTTACAGGTTTCACATTCTCCAAACTTAGACAATCATATTCACAAGGCTTTCCTGTTTCATCCTCCCCAACATAAACCTAATTTGTTAGTAACCTTAAGTATGCATCACTTTGCAAAATTACCAACATAAGGTCTGCTACTTCTCTCACTCTATCTCATTAAAAGCTTTATTAAGTTATTATAGGTGTTGGAATAAATTCTTTAAGATTGTTTGAAAATTACTTCTACTCTAGCAAGTGCTGTATTTCCACACAGAGCCATGGTAATGTATCCACATGATGGAATAAAATCTTGGTAGTCAATGATATGTTGGGGCTCTTAGCGTCAGGATTTTATATTTAGTTTTAAATCTATTTCTGAAGTATATATTGTCAGACACAAATACCAAAATCATGTTTCCCCTATTTTCCTTTCTATTCATTCAAATAATACTGAGCCCCAGAACAGGCAATTCTCTCTTAGCCATAAGTAACATGTTTAAGGGCCAATATCTTACAACCACACAAGGCTGTAAATGTGAGCTTCACACCATTGAAAAGGGGCCTCAGCTTCTCATAATGGAAGGTCAGGAAACATCAGGCCATAAAACAGTGACATTATAATATATAGAAAAGCTATTTTACAGAAGGTAATTTTTAGAGGTTTCAAAAATTTATTAGCTATCATTTTCCTCTCCTTGCGTATCCCGTGATCTGGAGGGCATGGTAAAGAAGCCAACCTGACTCAAAGTAGAAGGGCATGAAAAATAGTAATAATAAAAAAAAGAAATGAGCTAAAATATTTCTAAAACTTTCTTCCTTTCATTTTTTTTATTCTTTCAAATACACGGCATAAGCAACATACATAATCATATAGTTTGGTCTGTAGGATTTATGGCATATGATAATAGAGTAATAAGAGCAAATAAATCCTCAGCTGATAAAGATAGTTGTAACCATTACAGCCAAGCTATACATAACAACTTAGGAACATTCTCTCTTTTTTTCTTACCCCAGATATTCAAGCTATCAAAATCATGTTACCATATGCTAAGCCTCTGATACACATAGATTAAGTAACATTAGTTATTTATGTGCTTGTACATACAGATTTTTGGTTTATTATTATTAAACTTATACGTCCTTAATTAACCAGAAGGACACAAGGAATTGGCTGACTAAATACTTACAAAGATCCACAATGTGACTTCTTCTTGACATGGGATTTAGCTCTAAACTCGTAATTATTGAATGCCATTTTTATTTTAATCCTTATATATGTATCCAAAAATCAAATTTATCATGCATGAGTCCCTTTAATTTTCTTTTGGACATTGTTCTTCTGTTTCAGAAATGTGAAATAACATTTCTCCAAAATAAAAATTTTGCTATTGTCCAACTTCACCACTAAGCGCAAACGAGATTGTCGACTTGTCAGCACGTATCCTACACTGCACTACTGGGAATATCACCTTGTGCAGAGACTCTTGAGCTGATGATGCCAGGCCAAGCCAATGAGTGCTCATGTTAATGAAGAGTGTATAGAGGCTTGAAATTGGAAAGACTTCTCTTTTTGCCTGCCACTTTCCAGAACTAAGCTGATACATTCATACAGCACAGCACAACTCAATGTTAATATTTGTGCTACATATGAAACATCTGCAACTTGATTTTATTTGATCAAAAGGCAGCTTTTTTCAATTTCATTTGAAATTTGTAGCTGTTAGAATTTCACCAGTAATTTTTAAGGTGGAGAACACAGAGGTCAAGGTGATGGCAATCTAGTAACATCTATTCATTTGTGTTGTCAGTAAAGGAAGACAATTTCAGTCATTCAAAGTAAATTAGAAGTATTCAATTCTCCTATTGGAATACACAGTGAATGATGAACATTTATTGCATCATTTTTCAGTTAAGGGCATTTGTGGAAGACATATGTTCAGGGTGACAAGTGACTACATTAACCCCAAGAAAAAACCGTTTATCTTCTCCGTTCCCTGACATATTCACTACAAACACACAAACAAGGTGGAGGGTCTTATAGGCAAAACCTCATTAATTTTATCAACCTGAGAAACTGCCCAGAGAAGTGGATGGCCCATCCCTGGGAACTGTTCAAGGCCAGGTCAGACTTGCCCTGAGCAACCTGGTCTAGTGAATGGCATCCCTGCCTGTGGCAGGGATGTTGGAACTACATGATCTTTAACATCCTTTTCAGTTCAAGCCATTCTACAGTTCTATGATTCTTTTAGGTAGTCTCAAAAATACCTAGGTTTGTAACAAATGGAGCAAGAGAACTACCTGAAAAATATAACGTGATCTCACATCAGAAGGATATACTAAAAGAGAGACAGATTTAAGATTGCTTAGGGACCTTAAATAATACATTTGAATATTTAAGTGCTTGACTTTGCAGTGCTAATATTCTGGTAGTTTAATAACATAAAAAATGTAAAAACAGCACTGTATGATCTGAATTTCAAATCCATAATCTCCATTTTTTTAGCAGAATCAAATTGAAAGTAAGGTGTATTTTCCACTACAGAGAAATGCACAGACCACTCAGAGGAGCCATCAGGAGAGGGGGAATGTGTAGCCCCACAGTGTAATTCTTTCTCCCTTGAGCTAATGGACTAACCACAGGGGTCCTGCCTGTGTGGCTGCCCCACACAGCCATTCTTTCTTCGGGACACATACCTGAAGGGAAGGAAGAACATATTTGCTGTGCTTTCACACAGCTTCAGGGGGGTTTCACAGAAAGTGGCTGACAGTACAACAGCCTGAATAATTTAGAGAGGGAAGTCTCTTTTAAAACTTATTTGCTGTTCACACAAGTAAAAACCACATATGCACTCTTCAGTCAGACAAAACTGAAGTCAATAGGATTCAACCTGACAGAGAAATTCATGATGAGGCATTAATGGCACACTGTAGGGGAATAAGTGAAGAGATCTGCTCATGGGATGCTCAGAATTGATGCATGTGATGGGATTTTTCACTGGCCTTTCTCAATAACCCTTTGTTACCAGTTTGCCCTTCATCATGATTAAAAATATTTGTATTTATAGAGGTTATTTACCCTAAAAACAACTTAATACTAATGTCCTCTGTCCAGATGAAGCTTTTCATGAGATTAAAGTTTTTAAATATGTCTGCCTATTTCCTTACTGAACGATGTGGTTTTATTCCTGAAAAAAAAGATAATCTTTCTAACACTATTAACATGTTTTATTACACTGTTCTTTCACACACAGTTTAAACCAGTGTTAGTTATACATAATGTCCAAAATATTTGGAAGCTTCTTTGTGTTTCGGTTTCTTTATATTTTTAGGTGAAAAATTCTTACTATTTTTATTAAACAAACTGACAGGAACATAATTAAAATTTCTTCACTTTTAAAAACATTGTGTGATTTTTAAACATATTAGTTTGTTGCAATTCATTCAAAGAAAAAAAAATCACAAATGTCTTTAGTGTAATTCCATGTAGAGTGACCATCTGTTTGCTGTCGTTATTTTAATAAAGTCTATATAATGCTTGTTGACAAAATAAAATGCATCACCAAGCCTCAAACCAGCTGGCTTAACATGTTATTCAGGAATTTTCCTGTGTGCATTGTCCATCTTCTCAGGCTTTTTGAAGCAACATGGCCAGAGCACTTTCAGCACCCCACTTCTATAATGGTTCCTCAGGGATTTCTGAAGCTGTTTTGAAGGACTGGCCTGATGCCTCAAAGCATTTACAAACATGCACACACAGAAATTTGAGATAGGTTTAATTTCTTAGTATAGAATATTTGGCATGAAGAATTGACACTTCGAAAGGCATGCAGTGATCAGATAAAAAAAATATTGGGAAAGCTATATGAACATGACTGATTTAGATTGTTGGAAAGTATAAAACTGTTGACTTTGGCTAGCCAAAGGACTGGTAGCAGAGGTTGATCAGCATTTGTCATATTAAAAACCACAAACCTTTAAATAAATAATAAATTACTTCTTTAGTTAGGAGCACAGGAGGGCCACTTGAACCTCCGAATTTATTCTCAGAGAAGTGATGGTTACCAGGAGACTTTACTAAAGATCTCTTTTATGCATTCTTTTGCCATTTACTATAAAATTCTTCCACACATCTAGAAATAGAACAAAACCCAAAATAAACTTAGACTCTATTATATAAGCTTTATTATATAGTTTCAACACATCTGCCTAATATTGGCAGTGAGCTAAACACAGACTCTGGGGTATTCCCTTGGGTTTCTATATGCTGGACCAGAAGAGCATGGACCTTCTGTTTCTTTTGATCCAAATCTTCCAGCCTCAGTTATCTACCAGATATCCTAGGAAATTTTGAAAGGCACTTAATGATTATGTTTAGGCAACTGAACAGTCCCTAATGAGACAAAGTAGTGGAATTAAGCTTAGAGGCTGAGAAGACCAGAGATAGCTGTCTATCACCAGAGATATGAACGTGTGAACTAGCTAAACTATACTCATTGGAAATCTGTGGCTTAATTCAACAGTATGTAGATAAGGACCAGTGTCATTTAAGCTTCCCTATGATTTTTTTCCCAGCCTTTTGGAAGGACACGTGTCAACCATAGATCTTACATCGTATCAGTCACCCTAGGCAACCTCAAAGATGGAAGTATTTATCCTGTTCTCATCAGTACAGTCAAAGGAGTCTGGAGAACCATCCAGATGACAAAATGCACACAAACTGGTGTAGGTTAAACTTGTGTGTCAAAAGATAGCTGCAGACTGAAGTCTCTCACCAGAAATACCCGTTAAGAGTCAAGCACAGCTAGATACATATTATTAGTGAAAACCATGGTCCTAAGAGCAGCAGAAGCTTTAGTCATCTTTGTGGATATATGCCTTCACTTGCAGAGATTATGTATGGAGGGTTTTGGTTCCACTGTGTGAGGAGTGATCTTTCCTCCCTCTGCAGAAGATCTCAGCGTACTGACATCTACTCCTTTCACCCTTTGACACTAAGAGAGACTGGCTTGGTCAGTGGAAGCATAAATGTTCCTTTTCACAAAGGATGATCTTTCTTTGCTATCTTTTAAAGTCAGGAAATGCAGTTTGCAGAAGGCCTAGTGAAGTGGAAAATCCATTTCTATAGGTTCTGTAGAATGAAATACAGTTATAAAAAAATTCCTCTACAAAGTTAAGAAATTTAACAAGAAATTAGATTCTTTCTGTTCAAGGTTTAATCCAGTCTATAGAATTTAATAGAGAATTACATCCTTGCTATAGAGAGGCTTACAGTTCCTGAAGAAAGGTGATTATTCTCTATTTAATTCTACAGATCTTTTTCTATAAGGGTAATTTCAGATTCGTTCAACTGTTATGCTTCTTCTGCCACCTTGGAAATTATCACACTTTCATGAATTTGGCATGGCTCCATCAATAGAACCAGAAACACGAAATTTCCATTCCTAATATGAATGAGCGATACTATACTGTTTCATAACTTTCCACTTGATAATTCATATGTAGCATCTTCTGTTGGATTTAGACTGTAATTTTTAAGTTATATTCAGATAAAGGGCTAAAATTATTTGGAAAAAAGTCGTGCTAGAGCTCTGATATTTCAGTTTGCAGTACTGCTATGCCAGTATCTTACTTTATTCAGCCAAGGAACAGTCCATTTTAGTCATAACTTAGCCTTCCAGAATACATGAGGCATGTAATCTCTTACACAGCAAGTGAAATATTTGAATTATTTTTGTCTTGCAGGTTGTTGTGGTTTAACTCCAGCTGGCAACTAAGCACCACACTCACTCATTCACTCCCCCACCACCAGAAGAGTATCAGAAAAGCGAGAAAACTCGTGGGTTCAGATAAAGACAGTTTAATAGATAAAGCAAAGCTGCATGCACACAAACCAGGGAATTCATTCACCACTTCCCATGTGCAGGCAGATGTTCAGCCGTTTCCAGGAAAGCAGGGCTCCATCACATGTAATGGGGACTTGGAAATACAAACATCATCACCCCAAATGTCCCCCTCTCCTTCCCCCAGCTTTATATGCTGAGCATGATGTGATATGGTCTGGAATATCCATTTGGTCAGTTGGGATCAGCTGTCCTGGCTGTGTCCCGTTCCAACATCTTGTGCACCCCCAGCCTTCTTGATGGTGGGGGGTTGAGAGGCAGAAAAGGTCTTGACTCTGTGTAAGTGATGCTCTGTCTTACCAACACTTTTCAGAACAAATTCAAAGCATAGCCCCGTACTAACTACTAAGGAGAAAATTGACTCTATCCCGTCCAAAACCAGTGCAGAGGTAAAATCTTATTTAATCTATAAATGTGTATGGATTAAGAGATCATTAGTACAGAAACCTTCCCTCCTTAAGTTACGGTAAAATGCTGTGTTGGGTTTTCATGGCAAGCTTTTGTTAGCAGGGTCTACCTTTGTTAGCAGGGTGGCTTCTGTGAGAAGTTGCTAAAAGCTTCCCTCTACGTCTGAGAGAGTCAGTGCCAGCTGACTCCAAGATGAACCCCCTTGGCCAAGAACAAGCCTATCAGTAATGGTGGTAGCAGATAACTTAACTCTGGGATAACAGAGTTAAGAAGAGCAGGGAACTGCAGAAAAGCAGCTGCCAGAGAATGTGTGAGAGAAGCAGCCCTGCAGATAACCAGGGCAGTGAAGAAAGACAGAGAAGATGTGATCTGGGCGCCAGAGCAGCGATTCCCCTGCAGCCTGCAGTGAAGACCATGGTGAAACAGGCTGTGCTGCTGAAGACTGTAGAAGTCTGGGCTAGAGCAGATATCCACCTATAGCCTGTGGAGGACCCCACACTGGAGCACGTGGGTGCCAGAAGTAGGCTATGACCCCATGGGAAGTCCTCCCTGAAGCAGGATTCTGATAGGACCTGTGACTGTGAGAGACCCACGCTGGAGCAGGCTGCTCCTGAAGGACTGCACCCTATGGACAGGTTTGTGAACCCTATGGAGCAATTTGTGAACTACAGCCTGTAGGAATGACTTGTGTTGGAGAGGTTCATGAAGGACTGTCTCCCATGAAAGGGAACCCACGCTGGAACAGGGGATGAGTGTGGGGATGAAGGAGCTGCAGAGACAGCATGCAATGAACTGACTGCAGCCCCCATTCACCATCCCTCTGAGACTCTGAGGGGGAGGAGGTAAAGAATTCAGAAGTGAATCTAAGCTAGGGAAGAAGGGAGGAGTGGGGGGGAAAGGATTTATTTTTATTAACCTACTGTGATTTCGAATTGGTCTAGTTGATTTGAATTAAACTAATTTCCCCAAGTCAAGTCTGTTTTGCCCATGATGGTGATTGGTGAGTGATCTCTCCCTGTCCTTATCTTAACCCCTGAGCCTTTCATTATATTTTCTCTCCCCTGTCCGGCTGAGGAGAGCAGTTCTGGTGGGCACCCAGTGTCCAGCCAAGGTCAACCCACCAGAAATACCATGGATATAGAAACGCATAAACAATAGGCAACAATTCCCTCTGTGTTTTGTTTGATACACAGTGACTTTTTTGAAGACCTATACGTTTTGGTAAGTGAAATGCACTACAAAGGGGTGGGGAAATTGCACTTAGACAGTTGTTAATATTTCTCACTAGCACTGTGTAATTCTTGCTTATATCAAAAATATTCACATGTATCTTCTGTATATTTCAAAATCAGGCTATCCCAGTATAAGTCACCAAATATATTCTGCTTTGTGTAACTAGAGAAGTACAAAAACATTCTAAATAAAGAAACCAGTGGCCCCTGGATTTCTAAACAGTTTTACCTGATTAGACTGTAATTGTAAAACAGGGGTGCAAATGTCTGTCAAACAAGACAAAAGTTATGCAAACAAATGTAAATAAACAGTAAGATGCAAATATGTCATTTAATATTAAGTGTTTCTGCTTAGGAAATCCACCCCGATCTAATGACCTAAGGTTTTCTTACTGAGGAGAAGCAAATGTAAAGTTTTACATCGTGCATTTGACCTAACTAGATGGGAGTGCATGTCCTATGTATACCTGTGTCTCTCTACTGATTGTAAAGGTCTTTGGCAACTGGTTTGCTGATACTGCAGAGTTCAGCCTCCAGGCAGATTAATAACACTCTCTGTGGTTTTTTGTGTTGTAGTAGTGTTGATTGTAGTAAAAAGAAACAAAACAGGCATCACTAGATTTCCATTTCTTTACGCTTATATCCCTAAAAACATTTTATGAGGAATCCAGAATAGCTCATGACCTGCATCATGAAACATTGCTTTGTTTTAATGTAAAGGAGATCCTGTAAAGCTGGTGCCGAGTAGCTCCAGTGAACTGTATGCTGTTAACCACGATTTTTCTGCCAGTGTTCTGCCAGTGTTTGGGAAATTGCACTCTTAATGAATTAATAGACAGACATGCTCTGTAGTTTCTTGAGCTAATATTTCAGACTCTGCCATATCAAATTCAATTTGGATAGCAATTAATAATAGCTTTCTGTAAAGTTAGCTCCGATTTTAATAATACTCACTTCTCTTAGAGTTGGTTGATTTCTTTACAAATTGGTCTCCAATAATTTCAACAGATTTTTTGTTATAACTATATGTAAAAGTTTCTGTGAAACTCAGTACATTTAGTTCTAGATTCCACTCTTTCTCAGGGCATATGTGATACATCCTTCCAGTGCTATGTTACTTTCTTTTTCTTTAGGTTTCAAATTTTTCATGTAAGGTGAATCCAAGGTAACTATAAAATTGTCCTTGAGGATGTGTCTTATGTAGATACTTGTAAAGAAAAATTTCAGTTACAGTTTTGTTAAGATCATTATGGAGTCACTGAGGGTTAAAACTTCACCAAACTCGTCCCAAGTTAAATTTTAACGTGTTACTTGAAATTTAAAACCTGAGTACAGATTTTGATATTTCCAAGATGCTTCATGGTTTAAAAAAACAGTCTTAAAAGTTTTTAAATTGCATCATTTCAATCTGTAACATTAAAATTTCTTATACTTAAAAATTTATATACTTCAAGAAATTCATATTAATTGAGCAAAAGAGAGTACTGCTAACACCATAACCTCACCAAAAACTGTTTGCTGTAGATGCTAAGGAATTAAAATAATCTTTAAGAGAGAAATCAGAGAAATTATTTAAAATAGTGAAAAAATTAAAATTTAAAATACAGCAGTACAGAATTCTCCAGTACTCTACAAGAAAAACAAAGCAAAACTAGATAATGAAACTTAAAAAATAAAAAAGAAAAAGAAATATTTATGAATTCACCTTTGCTTTAAAATAAATGGCAGAGAAATGCTGGAAAAATTCCATGCTTTCAACATAGGTGATAGAAAATTCGATATTGTCAGAAGAAAGAAATTAAAGAAATATAGGGGAGAAAAAAAGTTACCTGGTCTTGGCAGCTGCAGTCAAAATTTTTGTTAGAAAAATAAGGTATAAGAGACTAATAAGTTTGACTGTTCCCTGTCCTGTCTATATGTGACATTTTTCTTCAAGCAATAATTGTCTGTAACAATGTGCGCGTGCATGTGCATGTGTACACTTCTGAAAAAAAAAGACTGAAAAAAAAAGAAGAAGAAAGGCTTCCTGTATGAAGAAAAGTAGTACTTTTTATTTCTGCGAGATGAAACATGTCAGGAAAACCAGATGCTAGTTCTGCTGCTAAGTGCTAGAGTTTCACTTTGCTGAGACAGAGATGAAGAGAATAATGCCAGTGCTCATGGGGAGAGGATACATTTTCTGCTTAAAATATTTACTTCAGAGAAAGTGACATTGGTATAAATTTTAAATAAGTCCTGGGAAGCCAGAGCCTTCATAAAATTGGGATTTTGTCTTTAGGTTCACATATGGATGAAACAAAATTTTGTATAAATGAAAAGTATTTCATTTTGCTTCCATTCAATAAACCTTGGGAATTATTTTAAGAACAGCCTTAAAGAATGCCGTTTGTGTCAGCATTTTAATAGAGTATATTTTTCCCCCCGACATTGCATTTTGAATGTGTCCTGAGGTCCTGCACCACTCATAATCAAGATGGCAAAATCTCAGTGTGAACATTTATCATGAACGGATTTCCCTATTTTAATACAGAGCTTTTTTTTTCTTCTGTAGTGATATTCTCTATTATCAGTCATAGCTTATAAACCAATCAAGTCCGTCATAAAATTATAGGGATTTTTCTTCCACAGTTTTTTCATCTGCAGTCTCTGGACGAAATTTTGTTTGATATATATACTGCTTCTTTACATTAATTCCATACTCTGTGGGTTTTTAAATTGTATCCTTCTTTAGCATTAACACACCCTGGCTTCTGGTATGGTTCTTTGTGCCCACAAGTAATATCGCTGAGGCTCACAAAAGGAGGGATTCCAGGCCTGCAAATAAATTTTAAAAAAAGAAAACAGATTCACAGTCTGCATGTAAGGTTATTAATTCTGGGAAAAAGGAAGAAGATTTTTGAGGAAAAAAAGTGTAACAAGTATTGCCTGCCACAGAAATAAAGGAGAACAAACAGTCCTTCTGAGTCACTAGATAGTTGCTCTGTATCCTCTAATTTTGACACAATTTCTCACTGGGTGGAAAAAAAAGATAAAACTCCAAACAATAAAACCCAAATAACAACCACTATTTAATTTTCTGAAACCTGGGCCTGGGAGAAATTGGAATATTTTTAACTGCTTCCTAGAGAAAAAAAAATATCAATTTAGCAATTTCAGTTATTTATCCTTTCCTCTGTAACATGCTGTTATTGTGTTAATTTTACGGTGTCTCGATTTATGCTTTTTAACCCAAATAAGAGTCATATGTGGAGATATGTGATATTTAATGAATAAATTAAATCTGAGTTGATTTATCTGCTCTACCTTTGTTTTCAAATTATTATTCAGCCCAGTAAGAGGATAGGGTGTGTGCTTTTTATTTGCAGTAAGTATTTGAGAAGTGAGCCTTAATTTAGAATAGCTTCATTTGCATTGAAATCTTATTATTGCTATTAAAAAAGTTTAAATAAACCAAGAGTGAGGCTTTGGCAACTGAAAACGGTGAATCTCCATGAATAATTTACATAGGTTTTGCTTATACTAATTAAACCTCTCCTTTTTCTCTATTTTGTCCAATCATTACACAACTACAAAGATTCAGAGACAATAAAAACTAAAGGAGAGGATATGGAACAGATTTGTTGAATACTGTTTGGCAGGTAAGCAGAGTTCAAGGTTATCTTTTTAGCAAATGTTACCACTCAGCTGTGAATTAGTTTTGGGTACCCATCACAGATGGAAAGACTGCATTAGGACTGCGAGAAACAGTATCAGAGAGAACAGGGCAGAACATCATCTTTATGTATTCTGGGATTCATAAGGTGGGAGGACTGAGAGGAAATAGCACAGAGAGTTACAGCTGTACATACAATTTTCTATTAAATTGGACTGACATACTTCAGGCTATTCTGTAGCATGCATATTGCACCTTTAATTAGATTTCTTTGTTTTAAAAGCAAAAACAGTGAAGCAAATCAAAATTAATACCTAATTTCTTTTTGGATTAAATTTCAGAATATGTATCATTGGCAAATGGAGCAGCAAGATATAGCTGCTTCTCCTATTTTGCTAAAATGCTGTGAGGAGAATGGAGGGCATGTGAAACAAAAAGCTAATTTCTAGGTATGCACTTTTGCTGCAAAGATCTGATCTTCTCAAGTTGCATGTGCAGGCTATATTAGTAATAGTTTTCCAATGGGAAAAAAAAATGTTGCCATTCTTTGCAACTGCAGAACCCCCCTAAAAATAAAAATGAGTTATCATGATGACTCAAAACTCAGTGCATCATATAATTAAAGTCTAAGTATATTCTATTTTTCAGATGTAATTTTAAAATTCACATTTAATTAACATTTTTAGGGTATTAAAATGTATTTTTTGAACACTTGTGTGGTAGGTAAGTCCAGACACTCAGATTTGTTTTTCAGTAGGAACAAAACCTAAAAAATATCTTTTTAATGTGGGTTACAAATTTATACAGAACGAATTGGGTGCAGCTGCTTTTGAATGTCCAAAGCAAATTTCTGGGGTATTTCCATTCCTCTTTTTATCTTGTGTCACAGATATCAGAATAAAAAAATACCAAGAGGACCCTGTGCCTTATAGGTCTATACACACATGAGAGAAGTGAAGTCTAAAACAATTCTTCCAATTTCAGCTTTCCCTCTGGCTTTGTTCTTGTTACTCCAGGAATATTAAAAAGAAATGGAATATTTTTAATGGACTGTCAGCAGTATTGTTTTCGTTAACAAAAGGAAACTCAATCAACTGCTCTGTCAAACCTCTCTGTCTCTTCTTTGATGGGCACGATAAATGGTGCCAAGCATTGTCAGATTCTGCTAATTAAATTAAAATGATAGGTGTTCAAAATCTTTTAGGACTAATCCTAATGTAATTTTGATCATATTTCTTCCTGAAAGAAAAATAATAGTAAAAAGTAAGCAAGAAATACAATAAAAGTTTAGAGATAAAACAGATTAACGGAAACATTTGCTTTCCAAGGCAGTGACACAGGTTGTCTGAATCCAAAACACGTCTATTTATACATGACTGCCAGCACTAACATGAAAAAGATTTTAAATGGTTACTCACAATAGCACTACAGAAACAAATTTTTAAAAAGTGACATGAAACACAAATGTGTACAGTAAGTGTTTAAAAATACTCCAAAGTTTATCAGACTTTTAAGCAGCCATGTTTAAACAGTAAGATTCTGTCTGGGATTACTGTCAATCCCAGCAAATGAGGAGAAAATGCAAAGCCTTTTTTAGAGGATAAGAGTTTGGTATTTACAGAGTTAAACAGCATTAATAGTTCTATTTCTACTAGAAATAGTTGAACTAGTTGAAATATTCAACTCGTTTTATAATGTAATGTTCTTAAAAAGGCAAATTCCATTAAATCTTTCAAATCAATGAATTTGTTCTTCACACAGACACGAGTTTAAACCTCTGGGTTCAAGGTACTCACTCCTGGACCTCTTTAAATTTTGAAGTGTGTTCTGCTGCCCCACTTCACTTTTAAAAAAAGTAAATATTCTTAGAGGTTTCAGTGTGACTGTTGTATTACCTGAATTTGCAAGCAGTATAATCCAGATTGTAAAAAACTCAAACCACTCTTACCACATTAGTGGTATTTTCACATAAAAATTCCAATGACCGAAATACAAGTTTCAAAATATGGTTTTGCATGGCTGCTGTTCTTGGCAATGAGGCAAAAGTGCCGGCCAAGTGGCGCATCCTGAAAGTGGCTCATATACCAAACAAAGCACTAACACAATGTGCAGGATTATATTTTGCTTAGAACCGAAGGTTGGAAGCAGCTTTATAATAAGTCTTCTGGAAGTGCTGTATGATTTACCACTATTATATTTATTGTTGGTGGTCGTGTGGGCCAGAGCTGGATAATACTGAAGACATTTATGAAATATTCTTTACCTTTCCAGCTCTATTTTATGTCAGTAGTTCAGACAATTTACAACTGCTGCTCTGTGTAAAACTGCACTGTGAAATGGAGCTTATTGCTAGAGCTCCAGGTCTCATGTATCCTCCTACATAGTATGTGTCTTTTTAATTTGCAGTGCTGCTGACACCGTATGCTTGATTAGGGACTAGTGTTGAAGATAACTCTGTAGGATAAAATGCTGGTTCTCTTAGTCATGTTGTTATATAAATTCTGCCGTGTGTACATGCCAAGAGAGAACTTGAGAGATGTAAAATGGAGCTTGATGCAAGTAGGAATACCTCTATTTTAGTGCAGTTGCGCAAAAAAATACCCTTTGGAGACTTTGACCCATGGCAGTCATGAAAGTAATATAGCAGGATGATAAGCGGATGTTATATATTCTCTGTTACTGATTGTGGAACAAATCATTGGGGTTTTTTATGCTAGGCCTAAGGCCCTTGCAGTAAAGGGAGCAGTCCCACAGCCAGACTGAAATGTGGGTTTTTCAACGTCTGCTCTAGTGAAGTAAACAAAGACATTCTGAGAACTAGATAGGAGGGCTTAGGACTAGAAGAGGTGTGTATTTTAACACAGATGTAATATAGATTATTCTACAGCATGCTCTTTAGAGACAGAAGAGATCAATTATAGCTAAATTGAGATGTGATAGAAGGAGGTTTAGTGATATGAGGAAGCTTAAATTAATCCCTCCTAAGGTAATATCGACAAATGTTACTCATTGGTGTCATCAGTCTAGTGCTTTCAGCAGTCTGTGAAACAGGCAAGAGTACTGCCTCCTGTGAAAGGAAGGAAGCGCTTCCATCAGCAACCAAAACCAGTTCACCAGATTGTCAAAACCGTGAAGAAAACCTCCCTGGTAATAAAGCCCTAAATACAGCCTTAAGGATTGAATTTTTGCTGTCTCATCAGATTGCCCTTGGACTCAGCACCTTGCTTTCAGTCCAGGCCAAACCAGTGGCCAGCCAAGGCTCAACACCTCTCAGTGAGACTCTCCTTGGAGACAGGGCACAGGCTGGAGCAGCTGAAGGCTGAGCACACCTGGACCCATAATCATGCCTGGGGAACTCCCTAGGTAGCCCAAACAGTGACAGCATCAGCCCTCTTGGCTTCTACCAGCACTCTCTGCAAGCCCCTTGCACAGGGCGTGGTTGTCCTTTTCTCTGAGCACTACACCTCAACAGCCCCTGGCCTGTAGAGTTCCATTCCCTCATCCTCCAGTCCCTTTCCTTGGACCTGTAGGTAGCCAGTGAGAAGAGGACAGACAGGAGCAGTCTTTTATATTCCTGTACCCTCTTTCTCTCCTGGCCCAGGTTGGCTGTGGAGGAGAGGAAGAGGGTGGCTGCAGATCCCTAATGAGTTGTCCCCCAGACACTGTAGGACAGGCGGCAGCTTCTGCCACACCCAGCCCTCCTCCTGGAGTGCCTTCATCATCTGTGCCTCTGCACAGATATCTCTATCTGAGGGTTAAGACTTAGAAAAGTAAAATAAAACAACTATTTTTCCAGAGGGAAAAGAAACTAAGGAAGCTATGTGTACTACCCAACGTGAAGGACCATTCTCCTTTTCACCTACACCATGATTAAATGCTTGTTCTTATACTGCTGTGGTTCAGTTCCTTATGTGATCTTCAAAGGTGAAACCTAAACTCCCCCCCAGCCCTCTAAATTCAATGAAACTCTGCATCCTTTGATGGTACTCCACATAAAACACTTTGAATATGTGGGACTTTAATTTGATCTGATCCTAAAAGCCATCATACTAGAGCAGACCAAAGGTCTGTATAGTCCCCTGCAGCGGCTGAAGCCTTCATGGCTCTCAGTGGATTTCTCTTCTACTTAAAGTCTTCCCTTGAACCCACTCACTGTCTAGATAACCTGGCAGGATGGCACTGAAATCTCTCTGTCTACAGAATAAACAGCACTTTAATGAGACAGGATACTTTTTCAGACAGGAGACAGAGGGAGAATGCAGAAGCGATAGGTGGTGGAACATCAGATATTGCCCAAAAACCATCTGAAACTGCATGAATGGAAGTTGTTAATACAGCTTTGGGTTGGATTGAGGGAAGGGAGGAGTGAACAAACCTGCTGGTCACAGAGTTGAGAGAGATCTAAAATTAGAAAAATCCTGTTTAAACAGCAGCTTTGAAAATTATAAATTGAGCTACCTTTTGAGGGCAGTTAGATACTAAACTCAGGGGGCTGTGGGCAGAACCTGACAGACTTCGAACGACTAAAACAGCATTTTCTCAAAGGAAGCAATAAAGCTCATATGCTGCTAGCTTACAACCTCAGACAGGGAAAGAAATAATAGTAAAAAAAGATCTATTTTAGCAATTAAGAACTATATTGGAGCTATGAAATATGAACCAAAAGAAATTTTTGAGTTCCTTGAAGATTTCTTTTAACACCTTTATACTTGCAAGAAACAGGTCTCTGGAGATAAAAGGTCAGATTGTGAAGGCTAATATGTCTGGTTACTCAGCAGAATAAAAGGCCAGATTGGACTGTCCTTTTGAAGCTAAGGAAATTCAAAAGTGATTTAAAAAAATATGCCAGCAGGAAAAACTTCAGGACTTTTCCAATTCCATTGTGATTTTTTTTTTTTATATTTTCAAGAAATACTCAGTAACACAGATACCTTGGAGGACAAATTTGCTTTTCCATCATGATGGAGGCAAATTTTATGCATTCTTATAAATAATAAGCACATTATAAAATGTAGATATGGATCCACTTTTCTGTTTGTCTAGCAGAGTATTTTCCATTAGTACAGACACGAGAAATAGAAATTGAGTTTCTACATAGATATTTGTTGAGACGTGCTTCAAATTTGGTAAATGCAGTGAATTAGATAAAAGAGGTGAATTAGAAGAATGAGGGTAGAAAGGAAACTGGATATTGCATGGCTAAGCTCAGTTTGAAGGTGGGTTTAATTTTTTTTATTTGGAGAGACTGAAATTACTGACTGCAATAAATAAAGAACTGAATTTATTTCTTTTGAATGTCACGGTACCTTGGTTCATAAAGAAATACATTACCTTGATCTTGAGCTCAAAGAAGCATCAAAACTGTTCCAACAAAGCTCCCACAGAGAAAGACTTTGCCTTAGCAGTCAGGTTTAAGAAGACTCCAGACTGAAGAAGCATGAGCTTGCATAGTGGGCACCCACCTATCAGCTGTTCAATGTCTGACAGAGCCATTTGATAGAAGCTGTGCTTACTCTTCTTGCTCTTTCTTCCTGCCTCCTGAATGCTACCTTAAAATCTTCCTGCTTATTTTCAACAGACCTTTGACTACACTGGGGTCTTGCCAGGGGTTTTGGATTTTCCAGATTCTGGATCAGCTTTCCCTGATCGTGGTACATGGATCTAGATCCAACCCCTGAGTGTCACTGAGCCTTAGCAGTTAGATATGACTGCTCACATCCAGACATGCATACACACTCAGATCTTACATATGCCGTGATTAAACTCGCATTTCAGATATGCAGCAGAACTATTTTATTGTAATTGAAAAGTTAATAGTGTAACGTTTAAATATTTCCACAACACGCTAATGATAAGATCAGTTCTAACTTTGCCTTTAGGGCAGCAACATTATAATGGAATCACAGAATAAAGCAGAATGGCTGGGGGTGGAAGGGACCTCTGGACACCATGTGGTCCAGCCCCTATACTCGAGAGGGGCCACTTAGAGCAGGCTCCTTAGGACTATGTTGAGGTGGCTTTTGACTGCACAAGGAGACTCCACAACCTCCCTGGACAACCTGTGCTAGTGATCAATCACCATCACAGTAAAAAACACGGTTTCCTGGTGTTCTGACAGAGTTCCAGTGTTTCAGTTTTGTGCCCCTTGCCTTTGGTCCTGTCATCAGAAAAGAGCCTGGTTCTGTCCTTCTTACTGACTGCCCTCAGCTATTTGTGTACATTGATAAGATTCCCCTGAGCCTTCTTTAAGCTAAATGGTCCCAGCTTCCTCAGCCTTTCATCATAAGAGTGGTGCTCCAGTCCTTTAACCATCCTTTTGACCCTCGGCTGGATTCTCTCCAGTATGTCCATGTCTTTCTTGTGCTGGGAGGCCCAGGGTAAGACACAGTATCAGAAAATTACAGAATCACGGAATCTCCTGACTTGGATGGGACCCACAAGTATCAAGTCCAGCTCCTGGTCCTGCACAGGACAGCCCCAAAAATCATACCATGTGCCTGAGAGCCATTGCCCAAATGCTTCTTGAACTCTGTCTATCTTGGTGCTGTGACCACTGCCCTGGAGAGCCTTTCCAGAGCCCAACTGCCCTCTGGGTCTAAAACCTTTTTCTAATATCCAACCTAAACCTCCCCTGACACAACCTCAGGCCATTCCCTTGGGTCCTGTCGCTGGTCACCACAGAGATCACTGCCTACCTCTCCTCTTCCGCTCACAAGGAAGTTGTAGACTCTGATGGGGTCTCCCCTCAGTCCTCAGTTTCCTCTTCTCCAGGCTGAACAGACCAAGTGAGGTCAACCACAGCTTATCTTTATAACCTTCATTCCGACTCCCAGCTGTGTCCTAACCTGGGCTGAACAGGGGAAAAGGATCACCTCCCTTCTCCTGCTGGCAATGCTCCTTCTAATGCAACCCAGAATACTGACATTCTTCATTACTGCAAGATCACAGTGATGAGTCAGTGTCCCTCAGGACCCCTAGGTCCTGTTCTGCAAAGAAGCTTTCCAAATGAGCAGCCACCAGCATATATTTGTGCCTGGGGTTGTTCCTCCCCAGGTGCACAACATTGCTCTTTCCTCTGTTGAACATCTTGTGGGAGACAGTATGGATACCCTGGGAGTGGAATTCCTTCACCAGCATCTTCTCTGCAGGCCTGTAATGAGATATTTGACTACAGCTGGCCCCGTGACACGTCATATATTGCTATATAATCTTTATATATTTGTGTTGGCCACTTCAAAATTATCTTAGAAAATGAATCTTATTTCATTGCTGTGTGAGTTTAAAATACCATATTAGGTTGACAAAGATTGAAAGATTTACTGTGTTTGCTCTAAAGAAAGCATCTCTCTCATACCTTTAAAAAATAATCTATTACTGTTTAGAGTTCTGCACTGATTGCTCTTTAAATATTTCTAACCTTAATAAAAATATCTCTAGCACAATCCTAATAAATGTTTTATCAACTTGTGAACTTCACAGAACAGACTACTTTGAGACTGACATGAATAAAAATCAACTAGTGAAAAATTACCTGTAACACAGAAAGAAACGAAGTACTTTCAGGGGGAACTTGCTAAAAACTTTTTGCCTTGCAAGAAGTAGCAGCTCTTAGCCAAATAAAAACTACTTATAATAAGGGAATTTTAATACAGAAATTTACCTATATTTTGTTTCGCATACCCTCCACATTCATTTTCCGCAAGTTCTGTCCAAGGATTTTGAAGTTTATGTAATTTCCAGTAGTATCATAGTAAAACAATCTACAAGAGAAGTAAAGTCAGATGTTTTCCCCTCCAGAGAACTGGTCTCATTACAAGGCTGCAAAGACAAATGTCTTTCCTTTTTTCTCCCTAAAGCACAAGTTGGCATTCCTTTCTATGCAGTAATGATGGAAAATTATTTGGAAATCACAGAATCATAAAATAATTCTGATTTGAAAATCTTTCAGGAGACAGTTTCCAAAAGCTTTTCCAGGCACCTTTCGCAGTGTCAGACCTGACACTGAAGAATATTATCCAGCTTATCCTGCCAGAATTCCCTCTGCTGCAGACTGTGGCTATTGCTTACTGCATTCTTCTGCTTCTCTATAACTGCCCTTTTAGACACTAAAAGCAGCAATTGGATTCATACTTAGCATTCACTTCTCCAGGCTAAGCAAACAAATGTTCCTGTGGTTCTTTCTGTATATGAAGTGTTCTGCACCCCTAGTCACTAGGTGACCTAGACAGGCATCTTAGTGACTCTGGAATGAGTCTTTTCCAGTTTGTCAATCCTTGTTTTATACCAAGGAGCTCAAAGCTGGACAAAATGCTCCAGACCACAGAAGGCTGGAGTACAAGGAAATAATCCCTTCCCTTGATCTGCCTCTTGCTAATGCATCCTGGTATGTGGCTATCCTCCATCTGCAGGAGGCCTTGCTGCTTATCTGTGTTCCACTTGTTCACAAAGACCATGCCTCCTCCACCGGTGCTGCTCTGCAGAGCTGCTGCCTGCCCACTCAGGCCCAGCACACATGGGCTTATTCCATCCCAGGTGAAGGACTTTTAATTCACCTTTGCCAGGTGTGCCGAGATTCCTGCTTGCTCATTCCTCCAGGCCATGGAGGTATGACAGTCCTGCCCTCCAGCTTTATCTTGTCTGGTGTCATCTGAGAAGCTGGCAAAGATGCTTTCTGCCCCATTGCCCAAGCCATTGATGAAGACATTAAACACTACTGAGGAGTCCGCTGGTGGCTCAGCCGTATAGAAAGCTCACAGAGGTAAAGTGGAGGATGGTTAACTGCTCCTTTCTGAAGTATTCAGATACAATAATAATAGATGCCATAGGGAATACCCATGCGGAAAGTAATAATTCAGTCTTCAGAATGACATTTGAATAGTGTGCAGCAAATAGGGCCTGAGGCTACACATCAAATTCTGTGGATAAAAGAAAAAAACTAGCATCTGCTCGCTCTTTGAGCGTTATCTATCTTTTGTGTTGAAAGGAGCAGAGGTTCAGTGAAAAATCTCCAGTGATCATGTGATCAGGAAAAAATAGTCACTGGTTATTTACTGATGTGGGCAAGGGGACTGAATATAATATTTCTTATTTTATAAATGTTTTTCATTGCAATCTGCAATGCTTGCATGTAATTGGAACGGATGAAAAGGCTGTATCTTGAAGCATAGTCTTGCCACTATGATTTTACGAAACTACTGCTCTAACAGTCTTCATCTTAGTTAATCACTTCTACAACATCTTAACAAGAGGAGGAGATTCAGTTACTCTGAGGAATAAGAGAAAAAGGAATATGGCAGAAGAGAACTAGCTGTGCTGATCTTCACATTTTGTGGAGAAATTGAGTGAGCTATAATTTATTAAGCTACAGCAATTATTAATATATAGTAATCTCTTTCAAGTTTTGTATACTGCTGCTACCATTAGTGTGTTCATTTTGCATATTAGCTGTCTAGGGATTTGGACCAAATTTCAAATCTGCCTCTGTCTTTAATCATGATTTTTACTGAAACCAATACTAAATGTACCTTTGGTTATTGTATAAATATCTGGATATTGAAATGGGCTGCTGATATTTCACGCTGTCAATTCAAATATTTATTTGTATTGTCTGCCAAGGGAAAGTGTGTGAAGAAAGGCATGTTTAAGACACTTTAAATAATACCCTTTAATACAGTCAGTGTGTTAGTGTCCTGCACACACAGATGTGTGCATGGAAGCACTAAGCTGAAACTGGAAGCCAAATAAACGATTGCTACTTGTATTTTATTACATCTAATTATTATTTTATTTGCTAACTATTTTCCAATCCTAGCTGAAGAGGAACAGCAAATCCTATTGCATAGGTGTAAAGGTACAGCCTTTTAATGACACATCTCTAATGCACCATGCATAGCTTACAGTTTTCCTACAGAAGGCAGATACCAAACAGTTATTAAAGAACTGCACTTGATAAGGGAAATGCAAAAATCTGGGATGTGCTCAGATGCTGAAAAATATATGACTGCTCTGAGTTGACTAAAAATATGATCTATACTTCTTATGATTTCTTCTGAAAGAAAAAATCCACTAACTTACTTGAAAAAAGAGGACCTGCAAAGTTCCTACTTGTTTTCTTTTCAAGCAGATCAGGGCTTTTCTCTTTTACAAGAGAATATAAAGGGCACAATAAAGAACATCAAAAGAAAATTTGTTCAATTTGAAAGGTGCTGAAACAATTAATTGGAATGTCACTATTATAATGAGGCAATCATGTATGAACAACTATTACTTTTATTAATGATCTGCAGAAGGCTTGTATTTGCAGCTAGATTGGGTGGACTTTTTACCCCTGAAACTTTGCATAACTCCCTGTCTCTTTCTAAATAGTGCTGTAACTTGCTCAGAAATTTAATTTTCACTTGAGCAGGAGAAAAATCATTATGCCAGTGACAAATATATTAATAAAATCTTAGAAGAATTGTGATGCTACTTGAAGAGCTGCAATGATTTCTTTTACTGTGCAGTCCCCAATCTGGGGGACCTTAATTCTGTTCTCTTTTATATGAAAGGATGTGCATTTCTTTCCACTGGACATCATAATTGCCAAAATAGGTGGCTATGGCTTCATAAAAGTGTCAGATTTATAAATAGCTTTTTCCAGCTATCATATATATCTAGATATATGGGGGGTTTTTTTTACTACTACAGTGCACTTCCAGGAGAGTGTTAGCGTTAAATAATGCATTTTAAACAACTGGAAACCAGAAATTCTAATAGCAGGCTTTTAATATCTTTCAAAAGACAATCTTTTACTGCTGACTAAAAGATAATAGTGAGAAGATGCTCAGTGTTGCTAGCAAAGGACACTTCTAGCCATGTAAAAGTAAATGTCATATTTTGAGGGCATATCCTGAATGAGTGGGAAATACTCTTTTAATTAAAGAATTTAGATGCCCACAGACTTTTTCTGCTTTGTTGACATGTCATCAGACTCGGTTCTTCAAAGATCCTCCTGCCCAACTCTTTATTAGCCAACCCTTGTGCCTCTGCTGAGTTAAAGAGTTAATGGAATATGCCTCTAATTGACCTGCTGACCAAAGCCACTGGTTGGCACCTGTGCTTGACAATGGCCAACAAAATGGCTCTTCCCCAAAGAGGCTGCTCAAACCACGGAAATGAATTCTAAAGTTTCAGCTGTACCATTAGTTTCAAAACCTTCTGCAAAAAGCATCTCACAAAGGTTTACTTTTTTCCTGTCACACTGCTGCACAGCACCAAGGTGGGGTGGGACTGTTGAAACTTGACTTAAATGATGCAGAAATCCTTGTCTAGCTTCTCTGAATCCAGGGATGTATAATGCCAAAGTTCGAGCAAATTGTGGATGAAAGGATTGTTGTATGATGAACAAGTGAAATGTATAGGAGATAATATGTGAAAACATTTTCCAAAATTACTCTGGAAGAGGTTTATATTTTTCTTTTCAATCTTTAACTAAGCATATTATTTATCACACAAGTGGTTTCATGTCAAGTAGGCAGCGGAATTATGTGAGCTCTAGTGATTAAACACAGAGATGTTAAACCTTGTCATAGCCTTGTGTTTGTCTCTGGGGCTGTCACTGTAGGAGGTACCAGCTACTGAGGCCTGTCAAAACCCATTAAATGTGATCTGCTGCTTAATGCCCTGATCTGACGACAGGACGGGGAATCTGACAATGCAAGAGGAGCAGGTAAACAAAAGAGTGCTCATAAAAAGACTCCCACTGAAGTGCAGAGAAGTAAGTTTTCATTACTAGTTTCTGAAAATTATTTTTAAATAAAAACAGTGTGAAATATTGGAGAAGGAATGGTTCATAACTGGAGAAGAGACACTGATGAGATTTTTCTTTTTCTCCAAGAAACAAATATGAAATACCTGTCTCATTCAAGCTAAGAAAACACTGCTCTTCTGCTGATCAGAAGAATCTAAAGATTGTATGCAGTTAGGGAGGTTCTATTTGTCCAGACTGGGAAAGTTGTGAAAAAAAAAATATCTCTGAGGGCACAGAGGTGGAACTCTGTGTCTGGAATTCTCTGCTGCTGTATGCAAATGAAAGAGGAAAACAAGGCTTCTCCCAGTAATTCCTCAGTGTTGATTACTCACACCTGGGACACAAAAATAATTTGAGGCATAGCTTTCTGTTTTCCTGTTCATTCACTTGCATTCAAATGTTGATGGGCAGAAAAAGTATGGGAAATTACACAGTGCCAGAGCCCTGGGGACCTTCCTGTCCCTGCCCACCCCAGCTGGCTCCCCCAACTCTACCCATGACTCAGGAGCCTATTTCAGTCCCCAGGTTCAAAAAATGCCGTGGCAGGGCATTGCATGGGGAGATTTCCACAGTCTTAATGAGCCTTCGTTAGTAAGATCACTGAAAGGAAATTTTCCCGGTTTACAGAGGTTTGTCATTTGACTGAGAAAAGCCTTACACTAAACTTTATTTGGTCAAAAGCAAACAACACATTAAAAATTCATTGCATATACCCAAGCTCAATAAGATGGGAGATACTTAGATTTGAACTGAACTGATACTTGTGCTGTACAGAATGTTTACTCAGTGGCTAAAGCATGAAGGGTTTTCAGTACTTACAAAACAATTGTGCATCCTGCATTTTTTCTCTGGCTTCTTTTTTTTATTATCTTGTCATAAAAATAGTACTTTTAGAACTGCTATACCTCTTTTGACACTTACAGGACTATTAGATCTGTGCTAGTTCCTGAATTAATAAACATCTGCACAAATGCACTGGAGTATCAAAATCCCAGAAAATCTGTCTGTCAGGAACATATTTTTATAGGCAGGAGATACTAATGTTTTACATAGGTCTGAAAGGAATCTCCTAGGTCATAAATCAAGGCTTCTACTTTTTGAAGCAACCACACACATGACTAAACAAATTTATCGAGTTCCATATTAGAAACTGGGATTTTAATTTCATTTCTACTACTAGATGGCTGTTCAAAATGTCATTTCTATAAAGGTTAGAAACCCTTCCCTAATTCACAGCTTAACTGTGTTTACACAGTTAGTTTCTGTGCCAGGCTCGTCCTTTTATTTAACTGGTCTTGCCTTCCCATTTCTGCAATGCACTTTCAGAAACAGGTGACATCGTCTCACAGCTTTCATCTTGCTGGGCTATAGAAAACCAGACTTCTTTGGAAGGGTTTGCCTTTTCAGCCTTTATCCTAACGCCTTATGTCTGAACCAACTGCAGTTTTTCTTGATTGCAAATGACCAGAATAACTTACTGTAGATGATAACTTACAGATCATAAAAAAATATAAATCACTGATGAATTATGTCTGTTTTGGTAATACAGTACCTTGCCCTTTTAGAAGATGCATGGCTCCACTCTCATTAGGTGGAAACATGTTTCTCTTTACGGTAGTTTGAGTGCTGACTTCAGTGAGGCCAATATTTTAGCTCTACTTTTCAGCAGATTTAGGAGTCATGGATGCATCTCGACATTTTGTGAGCAAAATAAATCCCTTTAATTATAACAAAATGTTAAAGCTCCACAAATGTTCTATGGATATTACACTACTGGGAAATGAGGCAATACTTAAAAAAAAATTCAACCAAATATTTAAACTAAAGAAGAGATGAACAGGGGAATAATGCTGCTGTCTTGGTAAATGTGGAGTTATATTTACAGTTCTTCCTTCCCAGAAACTGGAAGAGCTATCTTGTTTTGATGACAGTTCTTTATTTGATCAGTATATGTATCTTCTAAGGATGCAATTTGGACAAAGAAAGGCAGTGTATGACTACACATGTGGCTCAGGTAATAATTAGTGGTTTATAGCATAGATCTAGACTGAATCAAAAGTGACTTTTATTTGCTGTATAACAAGTTCAAGTTCATCTTGCATCCAACCCAGTATTTCCAACTTTTGCATTTTAAGTACCAGTCAGCAGCATCTCAGCAGAACTGTTGCACCTCCAGTACAGCAGGTACCTTTCCTCTGTTTTACTAACAGGCTGCTGGCAAGAGCAATAAAGAATTTTCCTGAGACACAGACTCCAGCATCTGATAGAAATTAGCAATATATCCTGATGGCATCCTGTTGCATGTCTTTTCTTTAGTAACCTCAGAATCAAATTTAATCATGTAGGTTGAGCTTTTCAGACTTGTCTCAGGATACAAAATTAATTCCTATAAATCTCATGCTCTCCACATTCTGGTCTGTGCAGAGGTTAGTGAACAACTGTCCCCCTGCCTTGCTGTTCAAGAGGGCTTTCAAAAGGGCTGTAGTCTTAGGCATAAATATTATTGAAAGACTGACAGACTTCTGCAAAACTAATTTTCCCATCCTCTTATCAAGGATTTGTAGACAAGCAGGCACCTAGGAACTGCTGTTTAAAAGCTGAACTGTGCAGGCTAATGCTTCTAAATGGAATTGGCTGCCTTAGGTATATTTATTTGTTATTTTGCCTATTTCTATCCAGATTCATTCTCCTGACTCTCTTCCCCTGGAGTCTTAATGAATAGTTATTCACTTTCAATTGGTTGAAAAAGAAACCAGTAGAGAAGATGAAAGCTCACCTGAGAGGCAGTGGGAGGAATTGTATCGCTCAAGTTTTCTGTAGACTACCAAGTCAGTTCTCCACTGTTGAAGACTTGGCACTCAAAAACAAATCAAGAGATGGGCAGTGTCTTGCCAGTGTTAATCTGAGAGTTAACCGTCACAAATGCAGGTTGGGGGGTGACTTTCAGGCAATTGTTATCACAATTCTATATATTTTATGGCATTTTTAGGTGCTTCATGCACTCAGACTTTAGAGACTGGTGTAATCATCCAATTATCAACAAGGATATGCTCAATGGCAGTTTCACAAAGAAATACAGAAAGCATTTGTGGAATAACATAAGACCAGAATGCAAATCCAATAGCCTCAGCAGTGTATTTTAGTAGCATCTTGTAAACAATGGACTTAACTCTGCACTTATGTGTAACGTGCATAATTTGTCAGCACAGTGGTAGTCTGTTTAAAATATAAAGCACTGAGGTTGTAGTTGTCATAAATTGAACTGGCCAGCATTTTTCCAATGGGAAATTTTATTTAATGGAAAAAGTTTTTTGTATGTAATAATTCTTAAATTGCAGGTATTCATAGTTTAGTTTCCAAAGTGGTGGAATTTATGATCAAAACAGGAAAGCTCTTTACTCACAAGAACAGCTGGTAACCTGAGGTTTTAAGAATGAGATGGGAGATCAGTGTGAAGATCCTCTTCTGTTTGATTCAGAAGAAGAATTAAATCTGCAGACTTTTCACTGTTAGACGAGTGACCAGATCATCACAAATTTCAACTACTCTGGATTTATCTTTCCTTTTGGAGGGGTTCCACTTTGTATTGATAATGCACTGAGGGAGAATAAAAGAGACTAGTTTCAGCACTACTTTTGGGTACAGGAGATGAAGGATCAGATACTTGTTCTGAAGGATATTTATTTATACATATAGCAAGTAGCAGTTCCAATAAGAGATACGAGAAAACCCTTCAATTTCCTCAAACACTTAGTAGCCTGGTGGGCTAGACATTCATCTGGGACTTCAGGCTGAAGCTTCAATTGCTGAACTCGATCACCTGGAATAAGAACTTTCCTATCTTAAGAGAACACACAAATATGAATGTGTGAGAATCCTCATATTTTATGATCTTAGCCTCAACCTCATGTGTACTGGGAAATTTCCCTAAGCATTAGGAACCCACAGCACTCTGCACTTTGCAAGTCCTCACTGGCATTTGAACCATGGTACCTACCAATAGCAGGGTAGAAGGTAGCACCTTCTAGTGGTACCACCCTTTGGTTGTATCAAGTGATGTTCAAGCAATTTCCTTTCTCCAATAGTACACCAATTGTAAACGACAGCTCCAAGGGCATATTCTGTAGTGATAAAAAAGACAACTGTAGTAGCCTTGCAAGAATTCTCCTCTCACTCAATCCTGCAAATATGTGCTGTCTAATATGCATAACGTCTCCAATATTGTCAAATAAATTACCCATCTTCAGCATGAACTAGTGAAATACTAGATAGAAGTTCTAGGAACAGGTTTAGGATACCTGGGGACTAAAAGATGTGACACAAAAATTGTTTTCATTCCTTTCCCTATTAGGAGGGATCTTTGCTGCTATTAACAAGAAAAGCACAGTTTTGTCAGCTAGGTTTTCCAAAGATGGGTGCTTTTTATTTTTCTTTATAATAATCTCAAAGTGCCAAAAAATATTTACACTTCTAACAGAAATAAAAAATTTGCACACACGTAAAGCCATTTAATCTGAGTCACGTCTATTTTCTTCTCCTTTCTGCTTTCATTCTACTACATTTGTTGTTGTTTTTGTTGTCAATGGATAGACATAAATGCTGTTGCAGGAACAATTGGAAAACAGGAACATATATTTATGTAAACCAGTATTGATTCAATTTAAAAAAAAAAAAAAAGGAAACAGAAAAAGAAACTAAGGCTTTTAATGCTGTGCTGAAAATCATTATGACCAGGGCTGCCTATGTGCAAAGAATACCTGACTGAGTTCTGCTGATATTCCTTAGGTCTACTTTGAATTTGCAGAGTTAAAATTGTTATATGTAGTTAAAAGTCTCTGCCCAATATTCATCACTAGGTGTAGATCCTCATGTTGTTTTCTTTTGGTCTCTGAACAGTGATGGCTGTTTTGTTTGTTTGTGCAGCTCTGTGTTCTACGGCTGACAGCTCCACATTTGGGAACATCTGAAAAAGAGGTCACATGACCTTTCCAAACACGGGAAAACTCTGTTCTTCTCAAGATGACCTGAAATGTTCTAATTATTGGTTATTCCCTCTAGTTGGTGATGCAGCCAACAAGCACGTAAAGTTCAGTGAACCCACAAGTGTACAGCTGTTATCTTTGACTTGTGGCCAAAATAAAAATTGGAACAAAATTTACCCAGACAAGTATAAAGCCTCCTGTTTAAAGCAGTTATTTTCTAAGCCAAATAATTAGATTGAAACTAAGGAAGAGTGAATCCTTTTTCTAGAAACATTGATTCAAACGAGGGTCAACATTTCAGAGATGAGATGTTAACACGGATTACTGACTTGACTGCACAAGTCTCCCAAAGAATATCCAAGTCTCAAATCTATTGATATGTGTGCAGTTTTACCTCGTAATCCAATTGTTCCAATTTCATTATATATGTCATCTTTTCTCGCAGACTGGAAGTCGATTTTATTTGTCTCCTGCATAATCAAGGTGAAGGTTGAAAGATGGCAGTGGTAGGTCAGATGGAGTAACCTTTGACACACACCTGTGATATCTGCTCTGATGTACCACTTTTGAGTAGCCAGAAATGACAAAGCAATAATTCCCTACTCTTTTCAACATTAATGTTTCTTAGGAGATTTCCATGATTAACTAATCTGGGTCTTCTTATATGGGGTCAAAAAGATATGATAGGGATCAGAAACATAGCAGAAATTTCATGCACCTCCTCTTCTTACTGCTTACCCAGGCACCTCTGTCTGATCTGCTCTTCAGATCAATTTTGTACTACCTAAGACAATAGGGAAGAGAGACAATGTAATCAGAAATAAAGTTTCACGGTGCTTTTCATAGCTGTGCTTGCCTGTGTTGTACAGCAAGCAGATACAAAAAGCTGATTCCTGAACATATGTAAGTCACATCCATAGTAAGCCAGAGGAGAGAGGTCTTTCCACTACAGTGAATGTGTGTATCAACTCATCCGAATGGGTATTTGATTTCTGTTGAACTGTATCATGAGTTGCAAATCAGCTCCTACTTTCCAGGTAGTATAGCCTGCCTGACTGATAACAAGGCTTAATTAATGTGCATCTGAAAAGCTCCTTCCTCCCTCTTTATTTTGAGACACGGCACATTTGTACAGGGAACAGTGTAGGTCTTACTAGCAGATGTAATCCTATCCAGAATTCCCCCTGCACTATCTGTTTGCGACAATAACAGAAACACAGCAGTGTGCTGAGATAATACTTTTTCAGAATGGAAAGCACCTTGTTACACTGGATGCAAAACAAATTGCAACTACAACTTATTCCAGCAAATTCAATAACAGTTCACATTTTAGATCATCAGTTTGGTAATGTCATCAGCAACAGTCTGTTGAACAAACGAATGGATGTTCTCACTGTACACCTCAAAAAAATAAAAATAACCCAGTAGCGGCTGCCATTCTTTCAAAGAACTGGTTTAAATGTAAGAAGTGTTTCTAAAGGAACACCTTTTTATATTGGTGGGAAATTGGGCTTTTCATCAAACAAAAACAAAGTTTTTCAAGGTAATGCTTGATAGATGAACAAATAACTGGCAACCAGTCAGTGGCTGAACAATTCTGTCTATAAAGGCAATGTTGCAGTCAAAAGTTTCTACAAACATAGCAGGCCATAAAACATTTCACTGCAATTTTTGTGCATGTTAGGGAGAAAACTGCTAGCAAAATACACCCCCTCCTAAACTGTTTCCTATCTCTAAGTAGCCAACAATATCTTAGCCAAGAAATGGATTTTATCTTGTCTTTTTCCTTTGAATAAACATTTATTTGAATATATTAAGCAATCTTTCTGCTTCATTAAGTTCTTACTAAGGTATCTCCCCACTCTATGACCAGACATTTCACAAATAAATTGCTAGATACAGTAATATGTAAGTAGTCATCTCCAAACTGCAGGTGGTGAAGTGGACCTGTTTCTTCTCATTATTCCAGGTATTAAATGCTTTCTTTCCTGTGTTGCTTTTTTCAGGTTTTGAGGTGGGTTTTTTTTCCCTCCTTCCAATGGGTTGTGTTGGGTGTCTTATCTATGTGATGTTTTACTTGTGTTATTTGAAGTAGATTTTTCCTAGAAGACAAAGGGATATGAAAGCTGTAACCAGAAGGCAAATAAAATGGATTAATCTCTATGCGATAGAGTACTCAGATTTCAAGATAAAAACAGAAGAATTACTATGGAATGCTATGAGGGATAGACATACACTACATGGAGGGAGGAAAGAGTATCACAGCAAATTATATATATTTAAATAAATTTGCTACACAAGAAATCTGTCCCTTATAAAGTACACGTTGTAAGTAAAAAGCATACCAATACATTCTTTTCAGATCAGTTACAAGTAAAAGTCTTGTATCAATCATTAACTGATTTTTGACCACCCAAGCTGACTCGTGCTTATTTCTCCTCAGATCATTCTGTGCATTTCTAGTGCAGTTTCTTCTGCAGGAGGAGTGGGGCAGAGTCAAGTGCTTGGATTAGAGAATGAAAGAGTCATTGCTACTTCGTCAGAAGTCAGTTACTTGTGGGAAGAATATCCAGATGGGGAAGCTTGGTCTGTTGCCCAGAAATCCTGTTTGTTCATGACATGAGTGAGAGTTTGACAGGCACAGAGAACATCAGGTTGCAGCTCAGGTGTGTATGTGGCACGGTCCCACCCAATGAGCCATTCAGATCTTCCTGCTTTCTGCAGAGCTGATAAGATTTTTTATGTTTTGAGAGAGAGGGAAAGGGATGCCCATCAGGCAGAGTAACAGGGATCTTAAACATTAGTTGGAATGAATGCTGGAGAGGAAATACTAGTGAAAGGAGACAAAGACAGCATGGTCTTAAGAATTTGGTGTGATATGATAGGAGCCATAGAGGAAAAGTAATGTGTGGATAACCGTCATTGAGGAGATGGCAGATGAGAAAACTTTGAGTTTTGAGTAAGAAAGGCTAATATGCTAAAGAGAGGGTTGGGTGAGGGCAATACCAAATATTTGTGTCAAAGAGAAGGAGTGTATGTGTGTGTGTGTGTGAATAATCAAAAAAGTAGTTCATTGAGTGGTCAGGAAGAAGCTAGGCTGTCAGAATGGCTGTAGGGAAAAGCGTGCTATGATGTTGAGTAGAGGAGGAAAAGGGGGAGAGGCAGGAAGCAGATGCTGTTTGTGAAGGATGATGGGGTGATGCTTTGATGGGTCAGAAATGGCATGGGACAGTTACAAATCAGAAAAGTGGACTGAGGTGGTATCTGGCATGCAAAGGAGAGGAGGATTTATGGAGGTTTATTTAAGTTCAGGTATCTGGTGACTGGCCAAATGGTGAAACTGAGCAGTGTCCATGGAGTGTGTGCTCAGCTGAAATAGACGTGATACTGCTGTGTCTTGTGGCCACTGAGAGGCCCACTGCCAGCACATTTAGCCCTTGAATGTTAGAGAAAGAGATCTACTGATAAGAGCCAAACAGGCCACACCACCATTAGATAAACAAATTTAAAGAGTATTTGCTACAGTCTGAGAAGAAGAGGGATTTTAAACATTTAGTGTCCTAGATTTGTAGTTATCCCTTGCACTGGTGCAGCACTGAGCATCATTAAGGTTCCTGACTTCACTCTGTAAAATACAGAACAGTAGAACTGCAGGGTACAGAGAGGCTGCAAAGTTTGTGATTTAAAAAAAAACAAATTTATTATAAACAGATTGAGGTGTTTGTCTGCTATAAACAACAGCAACATTAGGATTGTTGGTTATACGGCATAGTTGTTCCGTTAATCAGTTAAACTGTTGTCTTATTTAAACTGCCTACAGGTAAATTGTTCTCTATTTTAGAGGGAAAAAAGTATATATAAATGCATTACGAAGGATATCTATCATCATTTATCATCTGAACAGAGGGACAAGGTCTACTGTACTTGTGATATGAGCGTGAAAAGATCGTGTTAGATTTATGAGTCTGCTTGAAAAAGTATCTGTTCTATTTCCTGTCCTGCAGAGCCCCCTATCTGTGGGCTTGATCTGTGCAACTTGACTAATTTTGGGGATGTCTTGCAAACTCATTTGATTTCCCCACACACAGTGAGGTTTTCCTTGCCAAAAATAATGCTCTATCTTTCTTATACAACGGCTTTTTAAGTTTTCTTTGTTTTGTTCTTAAATAAAAGATTTTCTTTGAACCTCATAGAACTGCAGTTTGTAAGTTGATGCTGTTGCCATGCCAGGTGAAGGAACTTAAAACATGTAGAAACATAGTGCAACAGGTCCTTCTGAATATTTAGGCATTCACATGAATTGATGCCAGTTAGTGCTCACTGCTTCAGTTCTGTAAGATTAGAATTATTTTTAATGAAGCCCAGAATCAATGTCTGCTGGTCATGAGATGGCGTGAGTCCATTCCTTCCACACGTGACAGCTTCTAGTTTTTAGCAAATCAGTTGCCAGCAAATGTGGCAAAAATTTGTGCCAAGAAAAACATCATCAGAGAACTTCAGGGAAAAGTTTCTTTCCTTGCTGAAATGAAAAAGAGATATTTTCCTTTTCCTATTTACATTTTTAAGCGTATGAGTGGAAAAGCAGACTTGTACAAAATAAATTACTGGCATAGTGAGTGATCGTAGTGGGTTTTACCTCCTTTTCTGCTTCAAATGTGCCTATGATGAAGCCAAAAATGCAGTGCAGCTCCTGTAGGCTGCCAGCTCTTCTACAACAAAATATAGTAAAAACAACACAAAGCTTAAAGCTTGCAGAAGAAGCCTGTGCAGACCTCAGGCGTGTAACTAGGAGACATAACCCTGCTGGGCTCCCATCTGCCCTCATGACTCTGCTAGCAGGACCCAGCTTCACTAATGCTAAAGCAGCCTGTGCTACATCAGGATGAGCAACACTCTTAAGTTTGTAGTTAAGAGTATAGTGACCAGGGAAAAGTCATTCTTGGCTCTGACCCCATTTCAGTGTGTATGGTGGAACAATCCAGCACCACTGAACACAAGTGTGTTGCTACACAAAAGTGGGCCAAGGAGCAAGCTTGGGCACTGTACCTTGTCTGTCATTGTATGATTATTAGCTTTTTACTTTTCCGTGCATTGGTCTGCTCCCATTAGTTTTCTCCAAAATAGACTTTCCATGATCATTTGTAGACAGACACAATACAGTTTAATTTGTAGTCTGAGTCAGACAAGCGTGGGACAGTGTCAGTACAAAAGCCATGCTGTGCTTTAGCTCAGTTCTGTGCTGGTATCATCAGCATTTGCTGTATTTGTTTTTAATTAATTCTGTCAGCATCTCTTAAATATTTTTCAGCTTGGGCAGCTATGAGTCTATGCGAAACCTAACCATGTCTGCCTGGGGCTTTGGGACTTTGGCAAGGGCTGGGTATCTGTCTCCCAAGGCATGGTACCACTGAGCTGTATCTAATTTCTAGGTGCCAAGAAAATGCAGACCAGTGTTCTGTTTCTGAAAGTGGCAAAAGAGAATGCTTTCTAGGGAGAGTACATGGGCTCAACTTCTTTCTATGATCCTTCTCCTTACACTCCCATGGCATCTAGAAGTGCTATATTAGAGTAGTTAAACTTGTTGCATTCCTGTCTAGTCCTTTTAGTACCCCTTAACAGATGTGCTGTCTATGAATTTATCTAAACTCTTTTAAATCCTTCTGATACTGTCTACTTCCACAGTCTCTGTGCTCAGAACACTACCTACTGCACAAAAAAATACCTTCTTTTATTCAGTTTAAACTTAAGTCCTACAGTTCAATCCAGTTTAGTATGGAATATTGAGCAAATAATAGTTCTGCATTCAGCTAATTATTGCCTTCATTATTTTGCAAACTTTGTTCATATCCTCTCTCCTGCTTAGCCTCTCCAACATGAAGATTCTCGGCCTCTACTCCTTATAAAGCAGCTGCTCCTCATCATAGGCTATTTTAACTGTCCTTTTCTGCACCCTCTCCAACTCCACCCTTCTTTGAGATGCAGAGAACAGAATGACACACAGAACTCAGTGTGTGCACAGCAGAGCTTTTGTAAAGCAGCAAAATGACATCCTTTCTTGTCCACAGCATCCATCCTGGTGGTGACCAAGATTTTGCAGGGTTTTTTGGCTGCCCCTGCACGCTGACTCGATGATTCAGAGAACTTTCAACTCTGCTGCTTTAAAATCTCTTTCACTAAATTTAATATCAGTTCTGATGTCAGCACCATGTAGACAGGGTTCAGATTCTTTTTTTCTAGGTGCATTACTTCATGTCTGTCTACACTGAAGTTCACCTGCCAACCTTTTTGCCTTAGGTGGCCTTGTGTCTGTCAACTAGGAAATGTTACTGTTTATTTCCTTCTCCAAGACACTGATGATCTCTGGGAGACCACTGAAGATTCTTTTTAATTTAGAAAAGAGACCCGTAACCTCTCTGTGTAGCACCTATTCTTTAACAATCTTCCAATCTATAAAAGAGTGTTTTCACCACATCCAGTGGCAGCTTAATTTCTTTCATAGTCTGTGATGTAGAATCTAACAAAGACTTTAAAAAACCCCAAATACATTATTTAGGCAAGTGTTATCTTAGTCCAAGTACTTCCTGTTCAAGTAAAAGTGGATTAGTGTTGCAAGATTTCACTTTACAGAAGCTGTGCTGACTCTTTTTGCAGTAGTCCCTGTCCATTTGGGCTCTCAGTGATGTTATTCTCTGTTATAAACGCTACCATCTTAACAGCAGTGGAAGCCAGAATTCCTAGTCTAGTTTCTAGCTCTCAGGGTCTCCTCTAGTACTATTTCTATAGGTGGAGTTCATCCACCTGTATGTTGGCACAATAACTGCTTGTGAAAAGAGGAGTCGTGACTCGGCCAGCACCTCTCTAATTTCACTTTCAAACAAATAAAATATGTGGTGGTGGAAGTGGTCAATTAAGTATTTTGGTACCTGGCTAGACATCCAGCTTTGCATTTACAGTGGTTTCTCCAGTATAGTGCTAGTGCATAGTGCACATCCTGTGTGCCTTAGAGCCCCTGTGCAAAGCTGATATTGCCTTTGGCAACTACAGAATGTCTCTCACTCCCAGCTTCCAGGAAAATGGAAGATGCTAATACTGTCATGCTGTTCTTCACCCTGTACTTGCTGTTTCACTCAGTATGTCAGTACTTGAAAAGTGCCAGGCATATGTTGGTTGCTGCATGTCACTCTTGCTGTCTCGGAGTCTTGAGACACATACATTAGATGTGTGACATATGCTAAGAGTGAACTGTTGATGTTTGAAAAGGATTTCCATTGCTTAACACCAGCTTTGTGAGTGATAACCCTCCAGCTTTTCCTACCTAACTCTCTGTGTGTCCCCTGACTAGTTAGCTCTGTGCTCTTATGAGCCTGAACAGTATGTGGAATTTGCAACGTAGCTTTCAGTGAGGTTAATCAGTTGTTATCAACCCTTTCTTCGACCTCTGCTTTGGGATAATGAATTGGGAAATCCAAAGTGCTTCCATCCCCGGTCCTACTGCACATTCTTTCATCTTTCATCTGCTTATTTTTCTCTTGACATTTAAGTATTATATTTTTTAAAATTCTTTTGTTCTTATTTACCCTCTTCTCTGTATTTATAACACATTTTAATATATTTATTGACTCTTTCCTGTTTGATTACTTAATCCATCTTTCAGTTTTTCCTTTCTCCAAATCATTTATTCAGCCCTCACTCTACAGAGTTTGGGAAGCTGATATTTCCAGAACCAAATTAATTACTTGGGTCAGAAGGGGCGTCATTATATAATCGGGATGTGATGGGTTAGAACAATCTGGCACAAAAGTCTACAGTCCAGTTTATTCTTGATAGGTCAAAATCCTATATATCATCTCTTCAGTGGTTCTAAACTAAGCTTTGTTTGGACTGGATAATTCAATGGCACTTATACCAGCAAACAATTCGGCCCTTGATAATTTTTTAGTGAATGCCAGTTGTGCCGTGTGCTGGGATTTTTCTGTGCTGAAGCAAACTAAGAAATCTAAATAACTATCTGTATCACAAGGAAAATAATTCTCTAAAAACATTGCACATACCAATTCTGATCCAAGCATAATCTTAATCAAGCCTCTATTAATATCGTAGAACACCTTGCTAGCATGATTGAACTTAAAGTGTTGTAACTGGGCTTTTTACTTCAAACAAATTAGAGATAGGGTAGGAAGGACATAGCTGCTATCTGCTACATTTTATGTAGGAGGAGCAAAGATGCCTCCTTTACAGATAGAAATAATATTGTAGGAGTGACGATTCAGGGGTATAAAAAAGGTACATTTGATAAAACAGATTGGGGCAGGAAATACAAGTTTGACAAGTATTTTAGGGTGATTTAGAACAATTTGCATAGAGACTGGGCATGACCCAGATTTGCCTTCCTTCAGTCACTTCAAGAATACGTTCATTTCTGGTCTAGGTATATTTTGGGTGAAGATTAATAGATGAAGTGAAGAAGGTAATTTTTTGCAGATTCTCTTTTGCATATAATGTCACTGTAATGGTCTGATAACCAGGGTTATGCATGATCTAATTTCTGAGGATGATGTCATATTTCATAAGCATCCAGCAGAGATGATACAATCATTTCACAGAAGGAGCTATATGATGTAATTGCCAGCAACACCACATGGATCAGTGGCCCAGCAGGTTACATTCAATTCATATTTTATATGGTGTTAATATGTCTTTTTTAGCTGTTTTTTCATCTGAAGATGCCACAGTGAAGAACTTTTATTTTTATTTTATATTCAGATTTTTTATTTAAAATCTGACTTTCTTCTTTGTTTTTAAAATAGAGTAATTCAAAATGTCATAAGATTTTTTAACTTTAGGGGTTTCTGCTTGCTTTGCCCACTTTATAACCCGATACTAATTGAATTTGCATGGCGAGAGTTTGGCAGCGGGGGGCTGCAGAGGGGTCGCATGGGTGGTTTCTCTGAAGAGCTGCCAGAAGCTTCCCCTGTGTCTGTCAGAGTCAATGCTGGCAGACTCACACGTCTCCTCTAATGCCTGGTCATTCTGTTCCACGGCCTTCCTTCTGCCAGCTAGGTACTACCAGCTCATAACTAATCATAGGATGCAAACAAACAGATCACATCATCATCCCCTTGCTCAGATTTTTGTTGAGTCTGAGTGCTCTTTGAAGTCTTTAACCCTCCTGCCTAAATAAAGATTGGGTTAAGTAAGAGTCAGTCCTCTGAAACTAAGAGTAATGGAACTAAAATTGCTTCTACATGCAACCAAAGCAGAGACCAAACTCAGAATTCAGACAAAATTGTGAGGCACCTTCTGCTTTCTGGGCCTTCCCTCCAGTCTTGCCTCATGAAGGATTGTTGAGCAAATTAATTTCTGTCCTTTCAACTCCTTTCTTTTTTCCAACACTCTTCTTTACATGTACATGTTCAGTTGCACTGATCTCTTCTTTATGCATTCTTTTCTTTCTTAGGATATTTTTCCCCCTCTGCCCCATCTCATTTATTTTCATGCTTCCAAGTTCCGTTTCTGAGATTATGCAAACAAAAATGTAAATCATTCATTTCTTTGAGACGATTGCTACTTTAGTCCTTTGCATAGTCTTCTTCAGATTCCAAAAAACAGAAGCCTAAAAACCAAAAATTTTATTTTACATTCAGCATGTGATCATAAAAGTGGGTACTTGTGCTGTGCGGACTTTAGAAGTAGATGGATGCCAGTTTTGTGTTCTAACTACATTAAAAAAAAGATCAGCAGCACATCTCAGTGGCAAATTTCATTGTCGTACACTTTTTTCAGGTGGCCAGTTCCAGATTAAGAGGCTTTGCTAGTGTGGAGTCTTTACAAATTGCTTAGTCACAGATGCACACTATGGTTCTCTTCCCATAGTTACCAAAGGAAAAGTGGAGTTCTCCCCTAACAGAAATCTCCCTCTTTGACTGTACATTGCATTACAATATCGCTCTCCACTTCTACAGCTCTTACTAAGGCATCAACAGCAATGGCTAATGACAACACCCATTTGCTGATCAAAACAGTTTGTCAGAAATGGGAGTAACGCTGCTGTTGTTGCACCCTTGCTCTCCACTGATAGTGGTTCCAGTGGGGAACTGCTCTGTGCAGCTTTCTATAAAGTCACCCTGGGTAGCACATGCACTCTCTGAGCCCTGAGATTACTGTCCAGTGTACTTTGCTTGCACATTTTGAGTAGGAGAATTGAGTGTTTGTTGGCAGGAGTTCATACTAGGAAGAATTAAACTCAGCACAAGTTTTGATGAAGTGGCATTGCTTTGTCAGCCAAGTACAAATGCAAAATGTCATAGGAAGAGCTGTGAGCACAACAGACATAAAAATACAGGTGTGATTTTTTTCTTCTTCTCACTTACAGGAAGAGAAAGATCGCTTTTCTGCCTCTATTTGGATACACTGGAAAGATGCAAGCATTATTCCGGTCTGACTGCATAAGTATTTAAAAGATAGAGATCTCACTGTTCAATATTGAACCAGGATTAAGGAAATTCCAGAGATACAGCAATTAAAAATTAAATTTAAAAGTAAAAATATAGAAAAAAGTGGAAAAATAGTCAGGTTTTGTTACAGTACCGTCATCAGAAGTGCAAGTTGTGAAGAAACTCAATTTACAAAATGTTATCAGTCCAAATGATTTTGAAACATAGGTATTAATCCAGCTTTCCTGGTATCCACAGTATCACCCTGGTATTCAAACTGAATTTACTGTTTGGTAATCCTGCTCAGTTATAGTCAGATGTGAACTAGATTTAACATCCGTGTTTTAGAATTGCCTCTCCAATCTCATATATTTGTTTTAGTTGTTTAAAATTGCATTGGGACCAGTTTGACACTTTTCACTTGTAAGCATATTTACTCAGAAGTTGTTTCATTTTCTTACTTATTGTTCGTCTCTGCTCACATTTAGGTGGTCGCAGTCCTTTATGAAGCAGCTGCTTTTCCTGGATGATATAAGTAAAAAAAATTGGAAAAAAAAAGGTGACATTTAGCTCTGTGTTCATAAATATTTGTTTGTGATATTTCTGAATAAAAATATATTTCTTCCTTATTTTTGCCCAAGGGTCCTTCAGGCAGTCACTGTCCATCATTTTGGACAGAGGCAGACACTAATCACTGTTGCTTTAGAGACTAGCTGTTAATCAAATGCTTTAAAATGCAATTCATTTAGTTCCACATTGAATAGAGAACTATCCTGTCCATTTCTTTCCCATTCTGACCTTGTGCAAAATTTGTGTGCATTGAGATAGCCCTCTTTCCTTGACCATGATCTGTCCACTCAGTTGTAGCAAATTTCTTTAATGATAAGAAATAAAAATGGCTTGCTCCAGAGCAAGGGGCAAGAAGAGAATTTAGATAATGTAAGGATGTTGCAGTCCATTTGATTTTTACAATAGATTCCCTGATTTCTTTGGGTACGATTGCCCAATTTATGCTTTTACAAGAACTGAAATCAAGTGATTACTTTGAAAATATGTCTTGACAAATACGGCTGTGCAAAATGCAGTCTCATGTCTATTCTCTGTAGTTTGTTCTCTCCAGGAGAAAAAGAGGTTGTCTTCTGTTTAGACAATGATATTTTTTTGCCTCTAATCTTTTTTTGTTCAAGCACAGACTTTCAAGTAGAGAAAATGGATCTACCTATAACTGCAGACGTCCAGCTCATGAAGCTCAGTGATACAGAGTAATACATCCAGTATGAAATTTTCTAGTCAGGCCTGAACATAACAGCTAATATAATCCACTTAACAACTTCAGAGACATTTTTGAAATGTCTTAAAGTAGTTTTATTGTTTGGTTACAATTCACAAAGTTAATATTACTGCCTTCTTTTTTCACAACATACTTTCCTTTAAAGCCTTGCTGCTGCCATCTTGTTGATGTTTTCTGGCCATGGTACTAATTAAAAGATTGAGATATTCTTCTTTCATTCAATATCTTGCAAGAAAAAGTGATTTAAAGAGAGACATTTGGCATAGAAAACTCATAAACTTCCACATAAATAAGCAGTCAGAGAACAGCAGATGTTTTAGATTGCATCAGTAAACGGTACAGTGTTATAGACCCACCAATACAGTTAATGCCAGTTGCAATGCACTTCTGTCAAAAATGGTGCTTTTTTTCTTAAACTTAATTTCTGGTTTATTTCACTTCCCATGGAGTAATTCTGCAAACCTGGCACTGTTTAAGTTTCATGCCTGCTAATGGAAAGCTGGATTCATCTGTGCAAGATTCATCTGGCTCAAGTGTATTAAAACAGACATGCTTGAAGGAAAAGTATCTCAGATATTTAGAGAATTTAGTTTTTCATGGTATTGCGTTAAGTTACTTGGCTTGGTATAAACCATACAATGTTCAAGATCTTTCAAAGTCTGAATTTCTTGAAATTCTGATCTCATGCACTTGTACAGTCACAGAACGCTGTTGGCTTTGGAAGCTTAACTGTGGAATTAGAAGCAAATTAGATTTTTTTTTTTGCTATATAAAATAGCATGAGGTTTTTGCCATTTAATTTCTGTAACGTGTTGTTTAAGCTTTAACATAAGATCTTTGGGACAGACGCAGTCCTATGTTCGTCACTCCCAGCAGTACCTGGGAGTGGAGCATTTTTCAGCACGAGAGGGCTGCCGCAATATCAATTGTAGCTGTTCTGTGAAGTAAAATGGTTGGTTTTTAAGCAGGTCACTTTCTCCTGCTCTGCTTTACTGGTGACTCAAATAACATTTTATGGGCCATTTTTTTTTCATAATGCAATACAACATGGAATGTGATTGTGTAGTAAAGGGGCTCATATGAAACACAAAAAGAAGGAAGAAAAAATGGCTGAGACAACTGTTATAATGAAAGCAAAATGTCATTAGGCAATTGAAAATATTAAAGACCCATTATGTTTCTGAAGTACCAATATTTTCCTCCATTGATAAGACAGAACATACACCTATGCTACATGTACAGAAGGCGAGTTTCTCGTCCCAGTTGCTCAAATTTAAAAGAAACACAAATGAAGTTAGTCTGGGCCATCATCAGTCTGCTGCTTGGCCCGTTGATTTAGCACACTTGTATTTTATATGCACTCTGTTATTTACATCTGCTCAGACAGTTCTCCTGCTGTTACAGTCTAATATTTCACAACCTGTATAACAGCACATTTATTTTTTTCTGATAAATACTAGTTCAGAACACTTCTTTCTCTGCCCTATTTTCTTGGAAGGAAATAGTATTATGCAAGTGCCTACATCCATACAGCTGTGACAGAAATAGAGAATATTGCTCTGACTTCAACATACTCCTTGAAAAATGAACTGAAAATATTCTCTTTGTGAGAATGCCAGTCTGATTTTTTACTGTTGCTTGTAAAAACACTGATTCTGACCAAGGAAGGCTCTATCTCATACCCCCATCATCAATCTGAAATCATCTCATTAGCCTAATGAGGGCAAAAATGGGCAAGACTTAACAGAGCTGATATGATCAGCAGACATTGGAATTATTCTTTCCTGGATGGTGGCAGACAAATGCATGCTGTGTAGCGACAGACAGGTCATCTCTGAATTTCAACATGAAGGAAAAGAAAGATTCAGTTCAGATTTTCACCTAACTTTTTAACACTGCGGCTCTCTGTGTTCCCTTCTGAAATCTTTCTTAATGCATTCTGATATTATTTAGATTAAAAATGTCATTCACATTTGGATACAGCTAAACCTCTAGTGTCCCCTTCTGCCAGTGCTCTGTTGTCACAAACATGGCTCTATTGACTAGGTGGAAGTAGAGCTTTCTTATATTATTAGGATTATTGGCAAACTGACCCTCTACAGTTACTGGAAATGTCTCCCTCTGAAGTACTGAGATATACAGTATGAAAGCTTCTGAATAGCTGAAGTCTACGATATATAGATAGTAATTTTCCTCTGCCTTGGACTATACCAGATATTTTAATCCAGGAAAGACCTATTTTGTCCCACACAGGACTTCTGGGCAGGCAAAGATGTAGGGAATGAGAGATGTCAAGTGAGGTGCAATGATCCTGAGACTGTGTTTGCTTGGAAACCTTCCAGATCTAGTCTTACTTTTTTGCAGCCTGAGATCATCAGACTTGAAGCCAGAGCTAAACAGAGCTCCCATCTCTCCTAGACAGTGACTAAGAGTTGTTCTTCTTTTCTGCCATGACAGTGACAGGGAGCCAGACTGCCCTTTAGACTCCCGCAGCTGAGGAACGTGGCACGAAACTGTGATGCTTCCCTGACATGGCCCCCGATGTAGGAGAGGAGTGCCTACCCCTGACCTTCTCCACCTACCTGCAAGCAAACACACCAGTGAGGGAAAGGGCAGGTGGGGAAGGAACTGGATAGGAAAACTTGCTTCAAGTGTTCTATATTTGAAAGATTTTGCTGGAAATCTGAGTGGGTCTGTGAGGAAGGAGATTAAGGGCAGGCTTGAATAGCCTGGTCACAGAGCATGTTATCTGTTATATAGCTGTACATTCACTCATATTCTGCCAGCATCATATTTTCTCCCTTACCCATCCCTGTACGTGTTAAAACTAGTGAGTCAGAGACAGAGATCAAAACTCTTTAGGTGGTGATTCCAGTCTCAGTTTTCACATAAAGGTAGATATTCACAGGCCTCTTCACAGTATATTCCTATACAAAGTATTTGCCATGATCTTTCCCGGAATGGAAACAGATCCTGAGCACACCTCCTTGAAGTCAGAGAGACAAGAATTTATCATTTCCTAATAACAAAGTTGATTTCTCTGCTTTTCTTCAAGAAGATACTTTCTGAAGTATTTCAGGATGCAGCACAGATTAAATTAATCTAAAAATGATAGAATGTAATAAAGGATTATACTATCTCAGTGATGCAACTTCACAGCCGTCACTTCTTTTTAGACTCTTTGGGATTTTTCAGAAACCACAAAATGTCTGCATTTTAAAACAGTTTTCCGAAAGGAGTAAAGAAAACATCAGTGACCTTAAATCTTCATATAAATCTTCTTTTACTGTCTGATCATGGCAGAATGATGACAGCTTCATTTTTGCCCAAGTAATTAAATATTATTCCAGCCTTTCTGATCTCAACCTAATGATAAAGGATTGCACTCAGGAAGAGAGCTTTTGTGGGAGCCAATCACAGACACTCTACTTGCTTCAAGGATATATAAGTGCTCAGTTCACAGAAACCTGCTAACTAGTTGGGGTCTTTCCCAGTAGCATCTTGTTACAGAGAAGTTTCACACACAGTGTAGAACTCATGTGGCACTTACACGTGCTATTGTGCCCATTCTGGCCAGACTGGACCATGACTGCAAGATCCTCGTGATGATATGTTCTATGAAAGTTCCGTGAGGAAGGTGGGTAGGGGAAATTTTCATAGAAACATAGAACACTTTGGGCTGGAAGAAACATTAAAGATCATCTAGTTCCAACTCCCTTGCCACATTCAGGGACACCTTCCACTAGATCAGATTGCTCAAAGTCCCATCCAGCTTGACCTTGAACATTTCTGGGGATGGGACTGACATCTACATCTTCTCTGGGAAACCTGTCACCACCCTCACAGCAAAGAATTTTTTCCTAATTTCTAATCTAAATCTACCATCTTTCAGTTTGAAGCCTCTCCTCTTGTCCTATCTACATGCTCTTGTCAAAAGTCCCTCTCCAGTTCTCTCGTAGCCCCCTTCAGGTACTGAAAGTTGCTATAAGGTCTCTTTGAAGCCCTTCTACTTCAGGATGAAAAACCCAAACTCTTTCAACCTGTCTTCTTAGGAGACATACTGCAATCATCTGATCATCTTTGTGACTCTCCTCTGGACTCCTTCCAACAGGTCTGTGTTGATCCATACAGGCCTACTGGTAGTTTTGTCTGAATTCCTCAGGATGTCTCACTCCTGAGCTTGAAGGAGGTGTTCCTTGATATCAACCTTGATATTAACCTTGATATTTCTTGGACTCCCACTATAATGCTGCTTTGGATGGCTCCTCATCCATCCCCAGGTGGAACTCCATGAACTCCAGCAGGTCACTGACAGAGGGTGACAATCCCTCCTTGTTTCCCTTGCCTGTCCTTCCTAAAGAGCCTGTATCCTTCCATTCCAACACACCAGTTATAGGAGCCATCCCACCACAGCTCCATGATGCCAATAAGATCACAGCCCTGCAGGCCTGTGCAATCTCTGACTCCTCTTGTTTATTCCCCATGCTATATGTTATGGGGCATTTTTATATATTTGTATAGGGGCATTTAACTGGCTGACAATGGAGCTGATTTGCTGCCTGAAGTGGCTGGAATTCCTTTATGCTGCTCTTCAGGTGCTCTCCTGAACTGCAATCTCTCTACAGCCACTGGGCGTTTCTTACTGGCCCTGGCATCAAACTGGTAGGAGTGGGGTGGATTGAAGTTCCCTTCCCCCAGAAACTTTAAAGATCTGTAGTTTGACAGCATCAGCCTCCTCTATTGTTCCTTCACAGATATATATTTCTCTCAGAGCTGGAATTTTGGAGTTCAAAAATAAAGTAATAGTAGGAGAAACTGATGTTAATCTCCGTAGGCCCCATTAGCTCAACAACTTGCTTATTCTCTAATGTGTAATAGCAGGGTGCAAGAGAGGTTGTTATAGTGTTAGCCTGGCTTCCTGTGCGTCTTTTCGTTTTAGCAGCTTTGCAGAAATGCCAGCATAACACAAAAGTAATTGTTGTGCTGTGATAATCAGGATTGCTGCACTTCGTCAGCTCATTAGGAAGGCAAATTTATCTCATTTACAAAGGAACTTTTTGACTGATGATTAAAGTACAGGACTGAAAGTCAGCTACCTAAAATCATGTTTCTATCTCTGTAGTGTTTGGAGTTTTTTATATGTCTTCTTTTTTTTTTTTAATTTTTGTGAAAACTTTGATTAATCATACTGTGCCTCAGTTTCCTTTCATGCACAAGGTAGTTAATATATCAGAAACTTTTCATTGATGAATTTAATGTTTGTCAGGTACTTTGATGTGTTTAGATAAAAAGGTCTCTTGAAGGGCAAATTACAGAGGTAAGCATGGCTGAGGTGCAAGTGCCCCATTCCTGTTTTGGTGTCAGCATCTGCCAGTCTTTTAACTGATTTTTTGTGAAAGCCTGTCTGGCAGCACTGTCTAATGTTCTGTTTCATTTCATTTATGGGGAGAGAGCCTTGTTTTGCTCAGAAGCCATTGATTTGTTTTCTTTTCCCTATAGAAAAATCATTTTTATGGAGTGTTTAAGGATCTCCAGAAGTGGGATATATAATACATATTGTATATCAGAGGTCTGGAAAAAGTATTGATATTTATTGTTCTAACTTTTCTTCATGGAGGTAAAATGTCAGATTATTATGGTCAATTAGTTAATGTTTAGGCCTGGGTACTTAAAGCATGAAGTATGCTAAGTCCATACCTAGCCATACTTCAGACAAAATTCACTGTTTGGAAACATGACCTCAAGATGTACAGTTGAGGTGTCTTTGTCCCTCTTGAGCCATCTCCTTTCTCAAGTCATCAGGTATCACCTTTTTTGGGTGGGATCTTCTTTCTCCATTCTTCTTAATCCATGTAAGCTTCAAGCAGGAAGTTGTTCAGTGGTTTCCTCTCTTTGACTTTGGCATCATGAGTTTAGCTTGCAGGAATAACACAAGTGAGTCTGTTAGAGACTTCACATTGTCCTCTGCCTTCCTACTACCTTCTGTTTCTGGGTACATTCCCTTGGTGTTACCTCAACAAAAATAAAAATGGATATGCCTACAGGAATTCTTGGAAAAATAAAAAAGGCAGATATTTTAAGGGGAAGGTCTTCATTAGGCTCTATGAATGAACTCTTCATTTTTTAGAGTTTGCACAGCATTAGAGGGAAAATTAGACCTTATCAACCAAAAGGGATTTCACGTCAAGGCAGAGGATATGTAAATTAGCCTTAGTCTGTTCTATCAGAGGCTTTTTCATCATATCTGCATGATGTTGAGAGAGGCTGGCAACTGGAGGAAGCTATTAATCTTGCATTGTTTTCACTGTACCATGTCTATTTTTGAAAAATTACCTTTGATTTAAGTGCAGTACTTTGAAGAAATAATTATAATTTATTAACCAAAACCTTTTCCAGCCGTCCACAGCAATATAAGTGCACCTGTCTGTGTGCACCCATATGGTCCTTTAGCTGTAACTCCTGCAGGAACCAGTTTGACTTTGTGGCCTTGGTGTGTCTTCTAACTGACGAGGTCAGCACCTTGTACGAATAAGTTAGTAGGTCACCCACCAAGTTCATGGGTCATATTGACTTATCACTGTCATATCTGAAAGGTCATAAGTAATATTTACTTTATTACCTTTAAACTGTTCATTGAATATAACTGTCTATAATAATTACTCTCAGCAACGTCTCACGGAATGCAACTAGTGATTTCCTATTAATTATCATAAAACTTTGCACTCTTCTACTTTTGTACCTCTAGAAACATCAGAGAGGTGTTCAGTTCCCAGGAATCTGCCCTGATCTCCAAAAATGAGGCATGCTAGGAGTTAAGAACACTTCAAGATCAGTATATTTCTTCGCAAACAAGGAGAACAGATAACTCTATCAGAAGCAGTGATAAGGAGGCCTGGTATCTGAAGGGATTTGGTCATCTCACTGAATTCTTTGATCTAATTCATCTGAAGTTTTTGCTAGCTGGAATGTTCCTAACACACATTTTTAACCGCAGAAATTTATTGTTGAGTAATATCTGCAGCTTTTCCCTTGGAGAAAACAAGATAGTAATGGAGAACCTTCTTTACTTAGTTGCCCATTTATGTAAGCAGGATTTTCCTGGAATACATCTCCATTTTCAAAAATTGTAACAGAAAGGACAGAAAGATGTGCATGCATATTAGCACTTGCATGTATTTTGATCCTAAACAGGCTGAAACCTATGGAATCAAGGCTGAAAATTACTCAAAAAGTATTAAAATTAAACAAACAAACAAACAAGAAAAAAAACCCCAACCCTTGCAATGCTAGCGAGAAGTGTTCTAAAGTAACAATAAGGTCATTTTGATGGCATTATGCCTTAAATGTTTTTTGTAATCTCTGAAAACCTTTAAGCTGGTGTGAAGATAGGAGGTGCTTCCACTTTCCTTTGTTCTTTCTTGCCTTGAGAGAAAAAACAAGACCACAGAAAAGAAAATTTCCCAGAATTCTAGAATCATCAAATCCTAAATATCCTGAGTTGGAAGGGATCCACAAAGATCATCAAAATCCAAGTCCTGGCCCTCCACAGTGCTACACCAATGATCACACATGTGCCTGAGAGCATTGCACAGGTGCTTCTTGACCTCTGGCAGGCTGTTGCTGTGACTACTTCCTGGGAGACCCAATCCAGTGCCCTACCGACTACCTTCTGGGTGAAGAACCTTTTCCTGATATCCAACCTAAGCCACCCCCAACTCAGCTTCAGGCCATTCCCTCGGGTCCTGTCACTGGTCCCATGAGTGAAGAGATCGGTTGCTGCTGCTCCTCATAAGGAAGTTGTAACTGCAATGAGGCCTCCCCTCAGTCTCCCCTTCTCCAAGCTGAACAGACCAAGTGATCTCAGTCACTTCTTGTACGGCTTCCCCTCATCCCATCACCATGGGTGGCCGAGATTAGAAAGGTGTAGAGGCAGTAATCTTACTGCCTTGCTGTGATCTCCTTGGAACAACTTTTCCAACCCCAGTTTCCCTGAAGCTGTAGGCTTTCTTGCTCTTTAAACCCTATCGCTAACCCAATTTACCAGGTATTGTTCAGAGGTAAAAAGTGTAAGAGTCGGTCATTACTCTATTTTGCTTTTACAAACTCTGGTAGGAAAAGTCAGCAGCATTATGAAATCCACTATAATCACAAGTGCCAGTATGTCGGAGTCACTGCGGGAATTGTTGAATCCTCTAGGGAGTGTTTATTTCAGTTGTTTCATTTGTTCTAGCTATTTAGATTGTCCCCCATCTGGATTCTTTCTCTATTTTCTGCACATTGAAAGCAAATACATACCTCAGAGTCCCAAGAGCTGACAGCTCTCTTGAGCTTAACAGAGGAACAATATTTTTCTCCCCCACGTCGCACTCTGAATAACTTAGATGCAATGATGTGCTCTCCTGGGCTTTCATGTTTCCTAACTATATATAAATAAAACAGATTCAGCTTTTTTTAGGGCAGAGTTCGTGTCATTTTCCATTTGTCTGTAAATCACATGAGTATTTATCTTTAGTATTATCCAAAAAAATATATATATCAGTTATATTGTATATCTGATAAAATACAGCAAATAAACATTATTTATAAAATAAAAAAAAAAATAGTAAACTCCAGTCTAGCTTTAAAAGTATCTCCAGTTCTTTCAGGATTACTAAAACGTGTTTCTTCTTTCCATGTGTTGTGGTTTAACCCTAGCCAGCAACCACGCCCCATGGAGCCACTCACTCACTCCCCCACCAGCAGGATCAGGGAGAGAATCAGGAGGGTAAAAGATGGCAAATTCATGGGTTGAGATAAAGGCAGTCTAACAGGGAAAGCAAAAGCAGCACACACAAGCAGAGCAAAACAAGGAAGTAATTCACTGCTTCCCATGGTTCAGGAGGTTCCCGTTATGCTAATTCCTGTAACACAACTCAGATCATAGCTCACAACAGTTGAAAGGCACACCCATCACAATCTCCATCCCTGGCTCTTTTGGGCCTGGTTATCTGGTTTAACATTGCAATGAACTCTTCCCCTTGTTCCCAGCCTGGTTAACAAGGGATTCCTGCTGGAGTCCACCATCACAGTCCTCAATGGGCTGCAGGGTCACAGCCTGTTTCTCCATGGTCTGCACCACAGGCTGCAAGGGAATCTTTACTTCCCCTGTTCCATTGTGGGGTCATACACACAGGAGACACTCCTCCTTAAACTCCTCCAACATGGATCCTTCCCACGGGCTGCAGTTCTTCACAAACTGCTCCAGCATGGGTCTCCTGTGAGGTCACGAGTCCTGCCAGCAAACCTACTCCATCACAGGCATCTCACAGGGTCACAAGTCACATTCTCCTTCAGGCATCCACCTGCTCTGGCATGGGGTCCTCCATAGGCTGCAGGTGGATCTCAGCCCCCTCATTCACACATCCCAGTCCCTTCAAGTTCACACTGGAGTTTCAGTCTGTCCAGCAGAGCAGCACAGAATTACACACCGTGTAAACAACTTGATTACAGATACTAAATTTAACTCACTCATGATTTTCATACAATTTTTGTGGGGTTTTTAATGTCCTGCTATAAAATCATCTCAAATAATCTTGCAACCCTAGTGAGTAGATGGAGTTTTTATTTTGAGCCAGATATTTATTTCAGCAGTGTATTTCAGTATCTTCCTGGGATTCATAGGATTTTATGTTTAGTTATACTATTCAGTTACAAGGATTTCCTTGAGGATTTCTATCTTCAGGCAACAAACACCATCCTCCAGTGGTTCCTTACCAGCCTCTGAAAGTGTTAAAAAGGAATGCTACCTGATTTTTAATGTTATCAAGCTCTTACATGACCATATTTCCCTCCAGCACATCAGCAAAAGGTCACAAGGATTTCAGGATGCTGGAATTCAAGTGAAATTTAACTCAGTTTGCAAGGGACAGTTTGATTTTGCTCTTATACTCACTAGTCGCTGCAAGTAAAATCAGGAAAGATTTCTCTGTTGGTTAAACATCCAAGTCCAGTCCTTAGGGAGAATGGTGGGGGCAGTCATAACTTCTCAAATATTGACAAATGCTCCTATGAGCAGCATAGCTCATAACATATTCTCATCAATATGAGAATCCATCAAGATATGTATTTTGAATTTTTTCTTAGCCAAGTCCATTTTTAAACAGCAGATTTTATTTACCCTAATACCCAGATCATTTCGTAATTTTTATTTTTTCTATATTGAACACTATTTCATTCTGGTACTACCTTGACAAGTAAAAATGACTGCCATAGAACCATAAAATCATTAAGTTGGAAAAGACCTCTAAGATTATTGAGTCCAGCTGTTAACCCAGCACCAACATGTTCACTAAATCATGTCCCTAAGTGCCACATCCCACCGTTGAACACTTCTAGGGATGGTGATTCCACTACTTCCCTGGGCAACAGGCAGTTTACCTGCTTTAGGGAGAAGAGTGAGAAAATATTTTCAAGTTTGCCTGTAACCTTTCATTTTTCAAGTATTAATATCCCCTGATTTAGGTCACTTTAAGATAAAAAAAACTATCTAGAAATAAAAATGGAGATGGATTTCCAAGGACTTGTGTTTGTTATTATGAGGTAAAGTTTGGCAGGTTCTGTCATGCTTAGAGTGTTGCTTGACTCTTTAGAGCATTGCTTGACTGAAGGCTGCAACTTTGGATGAATCTGGACATACTAATTAAAGGAAGATGCTTCTTTTTTTGCTGTCAGTGTCTGGCAAAGCTGGCTGCATTCCACCACTTGAGTAGATATCAGTGGGCATTATCAAACATAGGGTGTTTAGATGTTTTTCAGGTTAACGATATTTAATTTTCTGCTTGAGGACTGAGCTTCTGTTTTCAAGCACTGTTCACTGGTTTAGCGTGACAGGTAGAGTGTTCAGGCTCCACCCAAATTTATGAGCTCTGCACTTGCTGAGTTGTTAGAGATTTTAGGCCAGGTGTGGATTACGCAGTTCTCGAGGAGATTGTGTGGACTACCCTAATGGACCTGGGAGTGACCACATCCCTCTCTCCCATCAACAAGCCTTCCCCATGGCTGGGACACGTGAGCTTTCTTGCACCAAGTCCAGCCCTGTGTCCACCTGCCCCACTGCATCCTGCCAGCCCCAAGGTGTGAGGTGCAACTGAGGCAGTGTGACAAAACAAGCTGAGATGTGCAGAGACATGCTCTCACTCTCCTGCTCTCTCTCTCTCTCTCTCGGTGTAGGATCCAGTGCTGACTCTGAGGTTAACCATGCTCGTGGGGTGCCTAGTCCTTTCCATCACAGGAAAGGTGAGACCTAGATGAAGCAGTGTGAGGTAGAAGTATGGCATGAGCCAAGAGCAGAATGATGAGGAGCCCACTGATGTGTCTTGTTCCTTGGACCTTTTTTTATTCCTCTATTTTTATTTCACTCCATTAGCTGGAACTTTTTTGTGTGCTCCTGAGAAGAAAAAAAGAAAGATACAGACCTTAGCATCTTAGTAACCTTTCCAAGAAAAGCTTTTTAAAGTATTTTTTTGAGAACACCAAGGTGGCAAAATTCAGCTTTGCCTACAAAGGTGAGAAGCCTTGAACCAGGCATGCTGACTGATAAAATCCATAGATTCTTGCAAGCAACCAGAATAGGTCAGTTAGTATTTATATTTCATTGCAATATTTTCAGATTCCCCCTGCAGGTCACAGGAAAAAAATCCTTATAAAAAATCTCATTGATTTGCACTTCTAAATCCTGTTCCCAGAAGTAATTTAGGAGTGAAATGACATTAACTGTCAAGGAGACTTATGATTCAAAATGTCTCCCCCTTTTGAAAATGAGCTTTAGCTTCAAAATCTGGTACTTTTTGGAAGTCTAAACTGGGCAGAGTACAAGATATTTTTTTGAGAAAGAACAGATAATAAAGACTACAAGATATATGTTTTGATAAATATGTATGGTAAATATCAAAAAGCATTTTAGTTTTTCTTACGGCTGTCTGTGGAAATGCTTTCACTTCTTGAAAAAGAACATAAAGTAAGTGTTCATCAAATAAATAATAACCAATGCTTAGGACCCTTAAATTCTGAAAGGGAAAGTCATCTGATACTGAAAATATTTATCAGCAATTAGTTCTGCCCTTTTTCTGCTGTATGTATGTCTTTAGTGTAGCTATCAAAATCATGCACACCCGGGGCTTATGGAAATAACAATTATTCACCTGTTACAAAGAAGACTTTCTTAAGGGAGGAAAAAAAGGATTATTTTTATTTGTTTGTCTTAACTCAAAGGCTTTGTATAAATATAGGGAAGAGATATGTCTCTTCATCTTCTCTGTATACTTGCCAACAGTTTCCAAAATTTTTTCAGACTTTCTACTGGTATTAGCAACCAAAATCTCTGTTCTTCATAACATATTCAGCAACAAAGACTCGCAAAGCAAAATCCTTCTTTGTCCTGCATAACCTGTAGTGCGTGCACTGTCACGTCTGTTATCAGTGCAGTGCACTGTGAGACTGCAAACAGTAATACAATCAGGTTTTCATTTATATTAATGTGGCTAAGCTCTGTGTTTGATCATGTTAAAAGATATGGACTTGCTAAATGTAATTCCCATATATTAATATATTACCTACAAAAGGCCATTGTTTACATAATGTGATTTACATGAGGATTCTGAATGAAAATTTATCAGTGAGATTGTTAAATATCCTCATTTAAGGTTAGAAGAAAAATTTAAAAATTCACATGAAATCAGTAAATTGCCATCAGCAGCAAATTTACTATCAGCATCTCAAGACAAAACTCATCATCATGTATAAACCAAATCCCACGGTCCTGTTCAGAAACACATCCATTATTATCAAGTGAAAACTGAACTTTGTATTTCTCTTATGGAGAAATTGCCTTCTTCATGCATGAGAAACTTTGGCAGAATAAAACCCAGATTTCAGCACTATGTCCCAACAGGATTCCTATATTACAATTAGGATTGTACCAGTAATGGATTTTTCAGCAGCTGATATTCATAAGGTTGAAACTAACCAGCAGCCTTTTCTGCAGTAAATCAGGAGTTAAAGAACATTCTCAAAAGGCAGAAAACCTGGCTCCATGTCTTCCTTGGCTTGGATGGACTCAAACTTTCATTTCCGAAAGAGGTCCATTTTGCACTTTTTTTAAATTGAGCATGAACAAGAACAAACAGATGCAAGGATTCATATGCTGAGATGTCCTACTCGCTGTTATCATAATCTCGTGCTTTTCTTCACAGGAAAATTTTTTGTTTAGGTACCAGCACTCTCTTCAAACTCTTTCAAAAAATAGAAGGAATTTATCCCAAGACTAACCATGACTTCAATAAGTGCTCTCCCTACTGAGGTATGAAGCAGAAAGGGATATATGCACATACTTGCTGTAATTTAGCTCTCCTGAGAACACAAGCAATTGAATTCTTCTGGATACCTCCTTATGACTTCTTTTCACATATCACAGATGTTTAATTTGTAATAACTGGAGTCCTGTTAGTAAATTGGAGCTGTGTTCCCATTTACTTCAAAAATGTATCTGAACAGCATTTTATATCAATGTTACTTGGCAGAGGATGAAAAAATACATATGTGATTGGTAATCAGTTCTCTGTGTACCTCCATTTACAGGTAGATATCATCCTGCCTGCCCAGACAGAGTTTTTAAGAGGTAGAACAGGAAAAGCTATAGGAGATGGAAAAAATAATCAGTATTGTATTATAGGGTCTTTTTTCTGGAGAAGTGAGGTTTTTAGAGTAGTTCAACTAGGCTGAGAAATTTTAGTCTGCCTTACTGGACCTAAATTTGGAGGAGATAATGAAGCCTTAAAGATGGCAGGGTTTAATGGGAATGAAGATGAATGAAGTAGTTACCAATAGGTGGGTAAGAGTCTCTGACTAAGAAAGGGGTACATAAAGTGAAAGAAGTGTATTGAGCTGACTTGAATGTATCAAAACTTCAGCAAAAATTTTCTTTGAGGGAGGAAGGAAATATCCAGAAGAGGTAATTTTATTTTTAGCTCACTGCTCTGCATGTGTGTACCTTTGAAAAAGAGAGTGCTTTGTTCTGAAAAAAACATTCTGAAAGAACTGCAGTCAGCTCAGCAGTCACAAATCCCTGAAGGAAGAAGGGCTCACAGATGCCAGATGCACTTGTCATGCTACCAGAGCTGGAGAAATGGGAATGTCTGGCCAGTGATCCATTTCAGATTTCATATTTTGAGAGAGTGGCCTGGTCACTGAGTACATGGAAGAAAGATGGAAACAGTCCAGAGGGAAGATCTCCCAAAGACAATGATGCTCAGTGCTGTCCAGTGACAATTTTTAGCTGGTGACAAAGACATATGAAGGAACCTCTGTCCCCAGGCACTTGTTCTACATCTTACTAGACCATCAGTTTTGCAAACATTACTTTTACTGGGGCTGCACTGTAACCTAAAGCATCAAAACCATCAGGCTGAAAAAAAACCTCCCAACATGGACTGGGAACTTCTTTAAATCTCATCTGGTCTTTCTCCTGACCTCCATGTCAGCATGGCCACTCAGACACACTCAGCATTACAAAGAGGGAGACAGACAGCGGTGTTAAGGTTTGAGGGAACAGCTACAGGTGGTGAAGGGGGTTGGCACCCTGTCAGCCCACCCAGACAGTGTGGTTTACACCCCCCCTGTGATGCCTACACTGCTCACAGTGTGCACCAGGTCTGGCTATTTTTTGCAAACTGCTGCATGGATTCCTAAGTTTCAGTATGTATTGGTTGATGGTTTGCCACAGATTTGGGAAGATACAACCTTGATATCAATGGAGACACAGCTTAGCTTAGTCAAGAGAGTGAAGAATTTTCTTTTTTTCTGAAAGCAGATAATACTCCTGATTTTTTGCTTGCATTCCATAAATCAGCTTCCGTTTACAGAAGAGCTCAAAGTAAGAGATCCGATTATCCTGGAGGTAATTAAAATCTTTTTCTTATCCATGAGCAAGGCAATAATCTGGGAGGTCCCTCTTATATTTTATGGAGTACAACATAAAACCACTGAAGCAGTATCAGATGACTCTTTGACAACATATTATGTGGTGCCGCCACATTACCGGAAAACTACTGACATTTTTTAAGGGGAAAGTTGTGGTGCAGTTTTCCATGAGATACTGATTAATATGCTATTGAGTCTATAAATAAGGTGCCAACCAGCAGCAGTTGTGACAGCATTTCTGCACCTTGTTAGGCTGGGGCTGAGATCAGTAAGTCAGTTCACATAGGCCAGTTATCTACGATGTAACGGTAATGAATGGTGAAAGGCAGGATATGAGTTGCTATTTAGAGGGAAGGTGTTCAGAAAAATAAGGACAAAATGAGAATTTCTTCATACAACTTTAGCCGTGTTACAAACATACTCAGACAGAAAAATGAGAGAAGTGTCTAAGTGCAAAACAAGCAATAAATCTGAAGATAATAGAAAGCAACGAATGGCAGTCCAAGGCCACACAACACATTTCATCATATGTGCCAAAAAAACCCCAAAACCCCACAGAGAAATAAGACCCTAAGAAACCCTCTGATCTTTGTTTTAGGCTTAAGGTAGTTAGTCCTGTGGGCCTGTATCTTTTCTTATTCAGCCCCGTTTTGCTACAGACTCAATGAATTTTGAGTGCATAAATAATAGCATAACCTTTCTTTTTCTTTGTTCTGGACCAGTTTCTTATTTTGAAATATCTTCAGGTTCCTCTCAGAGGTTTATACTGTGGAAATAGTGAGGCTGCAGTAGGAACATTGGTGGAATGAGAGAAAACATTTAATGAATGAGGTCCCTGGGATGCTTTGCTTTGGGAATAACTCAGACACATGGTTTGATCACGCAGCTGTCTGTATGCAGTTTGTCATTTCTAAACTCTGTTTTTCCAGGAGATTAATTAAAGTCCATGCAGTCTTCTTGTCTCAATTAGAAGTAATGAAATGGGGGACCTTCCTTAAAATTACAGCATACAGTAGAAAGTCTAAAACAAATGGAGACCATAAGAAAAACTAATCTCTCACAAATTATTAGTATAGACTGTTGAAATAATAATGTTTTCAGTATCCAAGACAGTGGTTTGTAACTACTGGTACGTGTAAAGTTTTCTTAAGGCAGTTGTGTATCCTAACCAACATTAGTTTATAAAAAGGCTTATTCATATTTCTGCAATCTATATCAACAATTTTTGTGACATTTCTTTTGCTTAAAATTTTGCCATGAGTCTTCTCCAAGCAAACCATCCTCAGGTCTATCTAGTGCCTTATTACATCCATGGCCCTTCACTGGACTCACTCCAGCATGTCTGTGTCAGCATTGTACTGGGGAGGCCAGAACTGGATCCCGCATTCCAGATCTGTTTCACTGGGACTGGACAGAGGGGAAGGATCACCTCCCTCCGTCTCCTGCCAGTGATCTTCTTGCCACAAGGGCCTTCCTTGATCTCCTTCTAACTGAAAAAACAAAAGCAACCGAAAAAATCACACACACACACACACACACACACAGAAAGCCCTACCCTTTTTTTGGATAGGTCTTTAAGAAACATTACACTGTATGCAACTATCAGGAACAATAACTTGTAAACTGTCATGGAATATAGACACAGCATATGAATTTAAGTGTTGTCATACTGAGGGTATGGACCCTGATTGATTTTGGGCTATGGGTGTCTATGTTTAGAGAATAATCTGCACCACATAGCACCAGGTACCAAATGCTTGTAGGATACCAAAGGATAGTAGGATATCATATGGTTCCTAACATATTTTCTCCTTACAGATCAGCCCTGAAACTCTAAATTCCACCTCTTTATTTTTGTTTGGCGTTGCTGCTTAATGTTATAGCTGGACAATTTTATTAATAGGATTATGTGTAGACTTTAATTTTGCTGGTTTATTAATCTCAAGAGTGCCCTGTGACAGTCCGTTTAACAGGATGGTCACACTTTTTTGGTTTGCCTACTCAATCAAACTGTTCTTTATTCAAATTTGGACTTGTTGTCTTTCAGTGTATCTGGATGCCATTTCAGTCTTACAGAGAAAAGAAGGAAGAAGATAGCAATTATTTTCCTCTCCACTATTCATTATTTACATTTCTTATTATTTCTTGCCTCCCTTGTGATTTAAATGCTTTTGCATTAAAAAGCTATTTTCTTTTTGAGAATTTTTTCCCTGTATTAATCATTCTTGTTCTCATAAGGGCTTTGTTTTGGCAAATGATGTCAGCAGAGTAATTTTATGGCATTTTAGCTTTATGCTTAATGCTTGTGTATCAAAGTATATAATCAGCTATGTCTGATGATTGACTGATTACTGTTTTCTGTGTAAACATGCACAGAGGTGTTTTTTTGTATTTCACCTTGACAGTGAAATTGTAGGCTATTTACCTCTTGTTAAAGAACTACAAAACCCATTTGCCTCCTTTTTTGTCTTTCTTACCTTTCCTAAGCAAAAATTCCTTTCTGTTCTTCATGATTTCCTTGTTGTTTACCAGAGGGACATCAATTAAAAAGATCAGGCATTATGAAAAGTCATTATTGCTTAAAGACTTTTAAATCTGTGCTTTTGTGACTCCCTTGTTACCTATTTTCATATAAACTCTTCCAAATTTGCTAAGCTGATATGAATTGAGATAAATTAGATCATTTATAGCCTAGGCTTTACTGCCAAATTTGAATCAGCAGTCTGTGTGCTTCCCTATACAGAGCATGGCATTGTGTGCTGGGTCCTCTTGGAGGATGAAATCTCAGATTTGCTCTCAGTCCAGACAGCTATTTTGCTTCCCCAGCATAGCTAGCAGTCATTGCTTCCCTCATTTTCTTTCCGCGATTGTCAACAATTACTTCCCAAGCTCTGGTTCTCTCCGGTGCTTTCTGTGCCAGCAGTTTGATCACAGCATCCCACACTCTTTGAGAAATTTCAAGAATACTTATTTAAGCACACCCCTGCAGATGATGGTAGCAAGAATTCTCTGCTTCATAGTGGTGGCAAGGTTGCCACATCGAGCTCACATTTCTTCTTTACAAGGAAGGTGGAGATTTGTTCATCTTAAATAAAAATCTTGCTGAAACTTTGTTGGAAATATTACCGTGACTTATTTTGAGCCAAATAGTAATTTTCAATTTGAGCATCTAATGAGACTCACACAGAGGAAAATATTTGTACTTGTGCGAACTGTGGTTCATTCAGTATTGAAATAAATGGTTGATTCTGCAGTATTTGGACCTTCATTTTGGACTTGATCTACATTTCATTTTAAGAAATATGTATATTGTAGAGTTCAGTTCTGTCTGTGGGACTCTTTGAAAGATTGGCATTTCTGTAATGTAAAGTGGAACTTCCCAAATTTTTATCTGAACTTTCCAAACTGCAGTGGTTTTGAATAGAACCTGCTTCCAAAAATCTCCCAAGTCTGGCTTTGTAACAGCTGACAAGAGTTTGAACAAGGGAAAAAAAACCTGTTGCACATCAAACTGTACCTGTGAAAAGTACCAAATGTAGATATGGAGAGCAAGGCTGCAATTTCTCTAGGAGACCTGCAAGCTGCTGGGTATTTTTTACTGTGGAAAATAAGGTATCTTCCTTCTCACTTAAGAATTCTTGATAACAACAACTCTGCAGCTGTTTACAGAGACCTAGTCCCAGGCTGTGTTTGCCCAAGGCTTCGTTAACCTACTTAAATTGGTAGGTTTGGTTTTATTTGCAAGGCTCCTGCCTGCTTCCGAACACCACAGGTGCTCCAGGGAATAGGTATGAATGGATCACCCGTGGTTTGAAAGGTTATTAAAGGTTAATTGATAGAAACTCTTTCATGAGATGCCTTGCAGCATGTGTGTGAGTAGCTGTTTTAAGGTAGGTGGATCACGGTTGAGGCCACAGTTTGGAGGTGGGCAACACCTGAAGGAGTAAAGTGCTGCTGCATTAAGGATTGTTCAGCACACACACACGAAAAAGAAGTATTTAAGCTCAGGATTAGGATCATGAAATAACCAACAAAGGCCGTGGAGACCAGATATTCCACCAGAAGCCAGATGTAATTCACTAGCAACATAGAGTGAGTGAAGAAGGTGAAGGAGGGATTCACATTGTGCTGCAGCTAATCTGATTTACAAAAGTGTTAGCATGGCTACCGTACTGAAGCAGTGCTATGTGGCTGTATTCATATAAATAATACACAAAATAAAACTTTATTTTAAAACTATTTTACAAATAAAATTAAGTTTTGGTATATTGCTATGTCTTTACAGCTTTTGGAGTGCTTAGGACATGACTCACACTTGCCTTCATACACAGCAACTGTGAACCTACTCTCTACTCAAGTTAGGGCTCAAGCAATGAAAAATCACCATAAGTGTTTCAGGACTGTGTAACCCTGTACAGAGCAGAGTAATAAAATGTCACCCTACGTGATGTAAATTCTCAGCATTAACTTTTCTGGGAATAAAAGTATGCAGTCATCATTTATCATCATGAGTTCAGGGGAAAATGGATAAACCAAGTCACCTGAAAAATAAAAACAACTCCAAAAGCTAGTCATGGCTGATCGTACAGCTAATTTCATCTGAAGAGGTGGTGCACAAGTTATGCTTTCAGAAATCAGTGACTAGAACACACACAAGAAATAGGTAAGCCTTGTTCTAACCTTAATTCAGCCTAAAATAGGTTGAACACCAATCTCTGATAAATTGTGAGAATGCTCTTAGTTCATTGGAGCATTTGGTGGAAAAAGACTTAAAAGCTCTTTGTTAAATGTATAGCCAGGCACGCAAAAGAGCCCTTTGCATAGATGGCAAAAAAACCCACCACCCAACAGAAGCAACAAAACCCAAAACCAACAGCAACAACAAAAACAACACCACAAAGCAAAGCAAAACAAAAGAAACAGAAAAAACCAACCAACCAAACAGAAAACAACAACAACAAAACCCAACCAAATAAACAAACAAAAAATCACTCAAAAAAAAAAAAAAAAAAAAAAAAAA
>VZRV01023440.1:1061774-1118798 GCA_013398115.1 Falcunculus frontatus | reverse complement strand
AAAAAAAAAAAAAAAAAAAAAAAAAAGAGAAGCCCTTCTTTAGCCTTGTGCCTAGGACACCTAGTAAAAGTGATAAAAATAAGCTCAGGGGTTTATGTGTTATACTTATGTCATACCATGAAATGAGGAGCAGACCCCAAAATCTCCCTGTCTAGTGCAATGCCCTGAATTAACTCTGGACTGCCTTTTCATGTGCATGAGCAGATCTAGTGCCTTTTCTACCCTGGCTGCACAGAATTGCAGCTATGACACATGCTGAGAACACCCCACTAGTGACTAAACCGCTGGGGGAAGTTACATTTCTTTCTGTTGAGTCCGAGGACCTCCCCATCTTCTTGAAGTGAGACCTTTGTGCAGCACCTTTGTACTCCTGTCACAACGCTCTCCTCCCTTCCCTGCAGAGGGAGCTGCTGACACCAAATCCTGACCAAAGAAGGGAGGAACACTCAGTCTGCACTGGACTGACAGCCAATTTCTCACCACCATCTCCTCTTCTCTCTCCCATCCCACTATCTTTTCCTGTACTTGCTGTGGGCTGAGCAGGGCGTGACAGCACTCTGTCTCTCTCTTTTCATGTCCCTGTCCTTTACTTTCTGTGGCTGACACACCACAGCAGGCAGCAGAGCTGCTGGGCTGGAGGGTGCTGTGAGGACTTCAGCAGCGTTAGGGTAACAATTGGACTCAATGACCTTAGAGGCCTTTTCCAACCTTAATTATCCTATGATTCTATGAATAATGAGAAGGAGAGGTGGGGCTCTACTACCAGTGGTAGCAGGGGAACATCCAGAAAGACTTGGAAAATACAGAAATGGTAATGGCTAGATTGTGATAGTTTCTATATTATGTTGGCTTTCGCATTCAGAGAATTTCAGTGAGATCTTTTTTTTCTGTGAAATGATATTCAGGATCCTCCTACAGCATGTAAGTTCTTGCTCTAGATGTACTAGCTTCATTTGGAGGTGTATTGTGCTGTGCTGAACTGACCTCAGCAGTGACAATGGTGGTTGATAGGGAGAAGCTGTATGAAAATGGCTGGCATAAAGTAAATACTATAAAATAGACTCATCTATGTTATTCAGAAATAGGAGCATTCTTGCACAGTAGCTGCTAGAATGGAATGTGATCTGAGCAGTTCTGCTTTGGTAGCAACACTGGAACGCAGACAGGACTGGAAGACTTAAGTTTTACAATGTCTGTTCACAGCGTGTCAAACTGATGCAAACAGACAAAATGGGAAGACTGTCTGACAAGAATTCGTGCTTCTGAAAAGATCATCGACTGTAGATTTTGAAAACAAAATTAATGGTCAAAATGACTAAAAATTGGAAACTTTGGGGGCAGGGGAGGGGTATGAAAGAAAAGAAAAGAAAAAAAAAGACAAAAAGCCCCTGTCGAACAGTTTTTTGGAGCAAGGTTGGAAGAGGGATAAATCAGTTGGCTCTGAGAAAAATAAAATGCTCATGTTGCATTGCTCAGAGAGGATGGAAGTGAGGCATTACCATGTGCCAGTGGAGCTGAACGACCTCCACAGCAGATGTGAGCTGATATGATCTGTGAAGATGCACTGTAACAGTGCAGAGCAGGACTGAAAACTCCACTCTTTGCATATATGTTAGAAAACCTGGTGATAAATGCTTTCCACCGTGCAATAAAAAAGGCAAAATAAAAGCATGTTACAAGGGGAAAGGCAGAGATTGGTTTAGAGAATGAGAATTGAACTGGCATCCTGTTTTCACTCGCAGTGTGAAAACAGTCAGTGCCAGATCAATCACTTGTTCAAGTAGAGTTATGGATCTCACTGGGTGTAAAATGTAGAGTGTATATCCAGGAGGAGATCTAACCACAAGACCAATTATTTTTGCCCTCAGAGTAAAAATGACCTAAAGACCAATTTAGACTCGCTGGGAAACGGGATATCACTTCCTTAGAGTGGTTGAGTGGATGGCACTTAGGAATAAAAACACGTTATTTTTAATTGGCTGTGAGTTCCTTCATTTAACAAGGACCCTCTCAAGGTACAAAATGTAATAAATTGGCCAGGCAGGACCACAGAGGAAGCTGGGGGACTGTTGGAAGGATTGGGCTGGTACAAACCCCTGGAGGTGTTTTTGTCAGTCCTGTGCACTGTAACATGGTAAATTAGTGAGATAAATGTAAGTTAGGAGGTGTGTTCATTCTCCTGCTCTGAGAAAGAGTCCACCTTCCCTCGAGTACCTTGTACTGGTGTTTGTCTAGCCTTTTCCTTGAAAATCAGTGATGATGGGTGTCATGCCTGGGGGTGAAGGTGTAATTGTTGGCTATACATTTTCTGACATTTTTCATCTCCAAGGATGACAACTTGCAGCACAATCATCCTGTGCTGGCTCCCTGTGAAGTGTATTCACCAGCCACTGAACCTATTGAGGACTCACATCTCTGCACTCTGCCTTAGGATGATCATTTCCACAGTGGCAGTGCTTCCCAGTTTATCATCTCCACCCTGGCTAATCCCATGACATTTGACTCATCCCATGAAACTAGGCTGTCTTTGTAATGAAACAAATTACAAGTGTAATTATCCAGTTGTCATATGTCAAAGGAATAGATACACATGCTGAAAGAGAAATGATCATAAGTGAAGTAAAATTCAGCTTAACAATGGAATACATCCTTTTTTTCACTACTGGCTTGAGATGCAGACTGCCTCCTGTTTCCCCTCTTTTTAGCAGAAGACCTCTAGGCTTCAGGATTACCTGATTCTCTCCACAGAAGAGCCATACCTGTTTTTAAAATCTCTTAGATTTACAGCACTCCAAGCATGGTGCATTGCAAAATTGTCGGTTGTACATACGTTCGATCGTGTCAGTGCCCTGCAGCACATTCTCATTTTTTTTATTATTAAAAAGGTACCACAGGAACAGATGTTCTCTCATGGCTTGTCTCTAAGGTCAGGCTGCTCTCTCAGCTACTCTGGTGTGGGGGCACAGTGAGACCACAGCACTTCTGTCATACCTAGTAATTTGGTGATATTTAAATCCACATTTGCTGTGTTGTCACCTGGGTGAATCTGACCCTGTCTTTTCTTTTACTGAGTTTGGACAGTGACTGGCTTTAGTCCCTTCATGTGTGTGTATGTGTAGGCATAAGAAAATAAAGTATATACATATACAATAAGTATGTATCTGAGTGAATATATAAATAAATACATCCCAAAATAGGGCAAATTACAGTGGTAATTTGTTGTCTCAAAGTAGGATTTCTTAACAGTACACTACTGTATTAATCAAGCTTTCCACATTTTCATTGTTATATTAATCCTTTTAAGTATTATTCTTTGTTTCTCACTGAATAGCATCATGCTTATTTCATACTATGTTCTAAGTTTACAGAATAATTTAAGACTTTAATCCTATTATTCCAAATGCTTGCAAGGCCTCATTACCAGGTACCATCTGTACATTTTCCAAATGTAACCACTTCTGTAATGCAACCAATTCAAAATAAACTTGGCATAGAAGTGGATCCATGGTCAGTCTCTTAGGATCTGGTGAAAAACGTTCTCCTCATTTTATCAGTGGATTACTTAGAGCAACTCACTGGTGAGGCCTTTTTTGAGCAGCTATGAAGGTACCATATGGCAATTTCACTTAGACAAAATTACATGGGGTTTGGTTATAAAAAAGTAATCCAGATGAACATCAGAAACCTTGGTAAAGTCAGAGTATCTCAAAAGACATACCCCTTCTGATCCACCAGATCCTGTCAGAGAAATGAGGTGAGGCACACAGTTTATCCTTTCCATCTCTCTGTTGGTTGTCCATCCCAGCCTCAACCTTCAGGCCAGTGTCTGTCAAACTGCTCATGGTCCAGGACACCTCTGTAAGTGGGATGGACCCAGTCCATGGTTGGCAGCTGGTCCTTAAGGGGCCATATTTTTTGTTGTCCTCTTCCCCAGCATCCAGCCTGCCAGGTCTCACCCCAGATCTACCTGCTCTGTGAACATGTCTAAGGAGATTAAAAGGGTCAGGAGTGCTATTCCAGTGCTTGTCAGTTGCTGGGTAGTCATTTGTTCTTGTGTCTCATCATGGATGAAACTTTAGCCAATTATTCTTGGTTGCCCAGCCTCTTTTTGTTTAACCACACAGGGGTTATATTTACCTTCATCTTGATCACTTCAACCTGTCTTGTATCCACAAGTTCTTGAAGACCATGAGGATTACAGAGTCTTCTTCGTCTCAATTTTTCAGTACCTTAGCAGGCCTTTTTTTGAGGAATACTGACAAGAATCCATCTAAACTATTTAAGTGTTATTTCTTTATTCTAGTCCTCTCCTAGCTTATGTTTCTGTCTCCTTCTAAAACCATTGTTCTAGGTAGCTGATCACACACAATACTATTTATGAAGACTGGTGCAAGAGATTTTTCATACAATTTTGTACCATTAATTATTGCTCTCCTCTGATTTGAATAATCAGCCTGTATATTCTGATGTCTTTTTCACACTTCTATTTTATTTCTAAATCTTTTTCTAGTTTCCTTTAATGACCTTTGCTCTTTGTAAAATGACTTTTTCTGATTTTATCCCTGCATGCCTTTCTACTTCCTTAATACTGGTATAATCAAATAAAGTAGTAGGTTCTTGCCTGTAGTTCTAGAACTAGAGCATTGCTTATTACTGTAGGCAAATATGGAAGTGCAGAGTTAAAATCCCATCTCTGCAAGATGTTGAAATGGAAATCTTCAGCACCAACATTTTCTCTGAACATCCCACTGAGTGTGGTCTTAATGCTTAAAGAAACCTGGATTTTCTTTTATTTCCTACAAATACAGTGTGGACTCACCATAATGTAGTAGAGAGGGGAAAAAAGCTTTCATGAATAATCTTGAAAATTTGTCCATTTAAATATCAACTGAAATAATCTTTACGTTACCATTTTCTTAGAGTTGCTGTGAGTTTGTTACCTTTCCAAAACACACAGCTGAGATGTAGCCAACCTGCAGTGAAGGGCAATAGCCAGGCTGTTGACAAGACAGAGAAAATGTTGGTGAAGGACAATGCGGTAATCCTTCTTTTCATGAGAGAAGTGTCACTCATTCTTTAATATCCTTGCAGAGCAGACAAGGCCTCATTTTTTACAGTCTCATATTACCATAATGGCTCTCTGTTACACACTGAGGAGTTGCTAACAAGGCTACCCCATGCCCTTTCTTTATAATTACTTCCAGGTTAATGCATCACGTTTCACTCAGGTTCATTTGCCCCGGCCATGTTTTTCCATTCTGGATGCCCATTCTGGTCTCTCTGTGCCTCAGACCCTGAGAATATGAATATCAGTCTCAAAGCAGAGAGATTTTTCTGCCTCAGACAACGCTGTAATTTACATTTAGATTTATTTAATTTCCCAGACTCTGCAAGTTACAGAGCTGGGAACATTTTGGCCTGCAAAACCTTTTTCAAATAGCTGAAGCTGCATTCTTATCCTCTTTTCAAACCATCAGACACCAGGTGCTGACCCAGTCCCATTAACCAATTACTCACACGTCACACAATTAATCTTTCATTGCGATTCGATCAAGTTCATTCCCATCTCCATATTATTCTTTACAATCCCACTGTGTAAAACCTCACACTTTTGTCACTGTTCATTTTGCCCTGGTTTGCACTGCTTCAGGCTGGGAAGTGAAGTGACTGTAAATGTAATTTATAGAATCATTGGCTGTATAGAAATTCTTTTCAGTCTGACCTGATGCGACAGGTTGTAATAGTTTCTTTGGAACCACTCTGGTTTGTCAAGTAGACAGGCTTCTTTCTTTAAATATCCAAAATAACAGATTTGTTTGAGCAGGATTAGGTGGCGTTCAGAGCTCTATTGCTGTCTTATCCTTAGTCTCTTTTGTTTCACACAAACCCTTTTTCATGCAGCTGTCTGCTCATACTGAGCTTTGGAAAGAAAAGGAAAGGAATTCTAGCAGGCAAAACTTAGGTACTGAAATTGAAATCTCCACCCTCACCATCACCTATTTGAACTGAATTCAGTAAAAGCCTTTGCCGTATTTGGAGTGCAGCACCACGTGCTGCCTCTTGTGACAGAAACAGACCTCTGTTCCCATTTCCCTCCCAGTATCCCCATGCCAGGGACAGGGCTCTGCATTAGCATCACATCTGCTGAGCACAGGCCAGTCAAATATTGTGGTTCCAGAGAAAGAATAGCAACGTGGGACACACATCTGGGGGTGACCTGCACCAGCAGAAGAGCTTAGGGGTCAGAGGATTATTCTGACTACCATATCATGAAGGAGGAGGTGGATGAAAGCCCTGTTTTCTTAGATGGACAAAAAAACAAGAGGGCAAGGAGAGATTGTTTACTTAATCCATCATCCTGCCATATGTCAAGTTCAGCTCTAATTATGGAAATCCTGATAGATGATCCACTAAGCAGTTAAAAGATATCCAATGTGGAGACTGCACATCCTCTGCAGTGAGGGGTGGGTGTGATGGTAGCAGGATGTATGGTAGAACCACTGCCCCTCTCCATATGGCTAGGAATTCTCTTTTATTGTCTGTCTGAAGCACTGTCACTTCAGTTTGTCTGTTACTTTTGTCCTGACCATCAAAGGTTTGAAGAACAGAATAGTCCTCTTTGTGATCATTTTCCCCACATTATTTTACATCCCTCCTCATTTTTGTTTAGGTAAACAACCCCAAATCTTTCAATCTTTCCTTCTAGGTAGGCTTTGCTAGATCTCTGATTAATGTCCTTGCTCTTCTTAGGATTTGTGCCTGGATTTATTACTGAAATGCAGTGCTGGAAAACTGGACACAGCTTCCCTGGGATGTTTGAACAGGACTGGACAAAATGAGTTGGTTACTTTAAAAGTGTGCCATGCTGTACAAGTATCTATAATCCCCAGTAGGGTGATTACCTTTTTCCTGAGGCAGTGTGATGACTCAAGTTCACTTGTGCTTGCTTTGGTTCTACAAAAACCCTCACCATGTTTTTCAACATAGCTACACTTACAGCAGTTTCTTTTTTCTCTATTTGCACAACAGATTACTTCTGCCTACAACAAAATACTTTTTTTTAACCAGCTTTGTAACCATTTTGGACTGGTTTTGCATAGTCATGTTTTTCTGCAAGAAAGCTCCAGAGCATGGTGTGAAATGCCATGCAGAATCCAGGGCAAATGACGTTCTAAGGTGCTGTAACCTTCTTTTCTGTTAGACATCATGATTATGGTTTCCTATCCTGATCTCTGATTGCTTCTGAACCCTTAGGAGTCCTCAAGGATGGTCACTGTATGAACTGGAATAAAACTCCTAGGACCCAATTGATGTGAAAGATTTTAACTTTTTTATGCCTTAAATACTTCCTAGCCTGTATTTCCCTGCTAAAAAATGTGGCATTGTCCCCATTGTTCCCACCTATGAAATGGCAGCCACATGATCAGTTTCTCTTTTCAGCAAAGGTATTCAAGAAAGTTAAAGAGCTCTCCTGAAACTGCCTCTTGATTGCTTTCCTTCTCCATTGAATATCAGACCAACAACTTTTCTTAATCTTGGTGGTAACCTCAGTGTTCTTAAAAATCATTTTCTTGCTATCTTCTTTTTTTTCTTCTGTTTCTTTGAATGTTTTTTCCTTTTTTGTTGTTTGAAACCTGACTTATGTTTGTCCCATTGTGAAATCTTTCTGACTCTCAAATCCAGCTTACTCATATTTGCATCTGATACCCTTTTCCTTTACAGATAGGTACCTATTCCCATGTTCTGTTTGCTTCATTTTGGTGGGATATTTTCTTAGGAAATGCCACCTTTAACACTTATTTACTTTGGATCAGAATCACGGATGATTTTACCGTGCAAACAACTGAATTCATTGAAGTGTCCCTCCCAAAACCCTACAGGTTGTTTGGTTATTCTCCTTCTTCTGGGAAGCATTATCCATCTGAATGTGTTACACTGATTCAGTTAGAGACTTGATCATATATCTACCTTTCCATCATCTGCTGTCCAGCGACTTGCAGTAAAATACAGGAACTGAACTGCTCTGACCAGTTTAACATCCTCCTCTATGGACCCTATGCAATATCCTGATTTCCCCTCAATTTTAGGGCAGTTTTCCTACAGAATCATATAATGGTTTGGGTTGGAGGGGACCTTTAAAGTTCATCCAGTTCCAACCCCCCTGCAATGAGCAGGGACACCTTCCACTACATCAGGTTACTCAGAGCCCCAGCACATTTCACCTTGAATGTTTCCTGGGATGGGTCGTCTACCCCATCTCTGGGAAAACAGTTCCAGTGTTTCACCACCCTTTTCATTAAAAAATTCTTCCTTGTATCTAGTCTGAATCTACCCCCTTTCAGTTTAAAATGATTACCCTTTGTCCTGTTGCAACAGGCCCTGCTAAAAAGTTTCTCTCCGTTTTATAAGCCACCCTGAAGTGCTGAAAGGCTGCCATAAGGCCTGCCCACAGCCTTCCTTCTCCAGGCTGAACAGATCCAGCTCTCAGGCTGTCCTCCTGGGAGAGGTGTTCCTGCCCTTTACTTATCTTCGTGGCTGTACTTTGGACCCGCTCCAACAGGTCACTGTACTGAGGACCCCAGGGCTGGATGCCATCCTCCAGGACGGGCTTCCCTCTTTTCACAATCCTCTATTGAATATAAACACACTTATTAAGTTACCTTAATCCTTACCCAGCTGCTTATTAAGCAACAGGCCGCAGACGAGAAGCCAGTACTCCAGTGCCACCCCCAGAAGCCTGTTTCTGCTTTTACCCAAAACATGATTCTTGTTAGGAACAATTGGCACGTGCAAGGGTTTCCACACACGCTCCAACTCCTTGTAGTCACTTTTGTTCTGCCATGGTCATTCCTGTCAGTATTATTAATACCACATGGATGAGCAGCACAGGAGCAGTTGGTGTTAGCTTTCACTGGATGCCATGTCTGGTTGACAGATATATTCCTCTGTTGCCCTTAGGAAAGAGGCAGCAATCACCACCATTGCTCTTTTGCTTCTTCCTGGAAATTATGATGAATTGCCGAGCCTTTGGAGTGCGCGGCTTTTCCTAAACTGCCAGTGAGATTGGCATTATACCTGCAACATGAGAATTAGCGCCAGCACATGGTGTCAGTAGGAGTCAGGTTCAAAATAAACAAAAGGAGATGCCGAGGGGGAGTAAGAGAGTTGCGTTCCTTGCCAAAGGACGCTGTGTATAAGAGATGTTTACATGACTGGAAAAACAGCAGAAAGAGAGATCAGCTGGGTACTAGACATGTTTACAGGACTGAATCGTTTCCATACCACATAGTTCCAACTGCCAGACACAGGTAAATCCCTGCATTTCCCTTCAGGGATCAGAAATGGTTTGTTTTTGTTGCTATGTTCCTTTACCAGTATTCAATTGCCTTTAGAAAATCTCATGGTTTCTTTTGTGAACTGCTGGCATAAAGGTTTCTCTGCCTTCAGTAACACAGCGATCTTTGCTTAGGAATAAAATCTCATTGCTTTTTGTCTTGACACCACGTCTGCAGCAGTCTTGGAGGATTGTGTGTTTTGCTCTTCCCATTACTGCAAAAAAAAAAAGGCAAACATATCAACACTAGGTATTTTGCCATCTGATAGCACCTGTGCCTTTCAGAAGCCCTCTGTGCAAAAGTAGCACTCTTCATCCTTTTGGAACATGACACTAGACAATCCCCCTCTGCCTTTCCTGAAACAGTGCAAATCTGCCGTAAATCCAGAGGCTTTCAGAGTGCTGCTACACCTATGATCTACAAAGCATCTTGGAATACTGTAGCCGGGGATTATGCAGTTCTGCATGTCGATATAATTAGGTGAGATAAAGGTGAAACTGGGAGATCAGCATTTTGAGATGTCCTTGTTTTTGCAAGCTTAAGTAATTTATCCTATTATGTTCACAGGGCTTTCTGAGATAAAGTCTCTAAAAACACAGATAGCAAGTCCTTTGCTGTGTAACACTTAAGTCGTACCTTCTTTTTGCTTTTGTAAAAACCTTAGAGTCATATTATAAACCTGCAAGATGAAGTTCAAGGAGTTATTCTTGTCATCAAGAGCCTGAGGTGAAAATAAAGCCTTCCACTGTACATTTTATATATATTATTTTTGAGAGAGAATTTTCATAGCTGCAGAATATGAGGCGGAAAACAGGTGACTGCATGCGAGTGCAATGCCACAACATTTGTGGAAGCTGATTATTTCAAATATACCATAGACCATGAATAGCTGTTGTACCAGCCAAAGTCTGATGCAAAGCACAGAAACACACAGGAGGAAGAACAAAACAAGACACCTTCTTGTCAGGTGATTGCTACAAATTTATGCTGCTGGGTTTTTTGACCTGTACTGCCTGCTGCTTTGCTGGTGGGTTGGTTTTAAGGGAATCATTGTTTTCCCATAGGCTTAGTGAGTGACTGTTGGTGGATGGGTCAAAGGTGGGAATTTAATTTCAAGGTCCAAACTGAGCAAAAAATCCATGGGACAACAGGCAACACCACAGGGCTAAGGTCCAGACTATAACATACAGTCTATGGGATCATGCTTAGGGTAGCCTTTGGGCTGGATATCCAGCATATCATCAACTGAAAGGCAGACAGAAGGTCCCCAGGGAAAAGAATTGTCCAGGTACTTGTGTTAGGTTCTAAAAGGAAAAAAATTATGCTAATACCATTCAAGGAGAGAATTTTCTACCAAGAGGACTCGATTCACCTCCTTCTTTTGTGAGCGGGAGTGACATCTGCTGTTTCAACCCTGGTAAGAAAGAGCAAAGCACATGGAGTTTGTGACATGATGCTGAGCAGGGGCTCCATCTTCCCTTTATTCTAGATTTAGGCAGCACACTGGTTTCTCTAATCATTTGCAAATGTTCAGATTCATCTGCCCACACCCGAGCTGGTCCCCTCCGGCTCTCTTTCTAGTTGAAGGAGGGAATGGGCATGGCTGCAGACTGGCTTCTCTCTTCCTGACATATGCAGTTGAAAGAGTTCAAATTGGCCTGTTCTGTGTAGGAGGAAAGCTGTGATGAGTGATAAAGAAAAGCCGAGATGAATGATAATCTCTGTTGGGGATTTTTGCATCAGCAACATCTGAAGTGAGGCAATATGAAGCCTGCACAAGAGATTGTGTATTGTTCCAGGCAAAAAAGAGCTTTCCTTTCACTTTTGTTATTAGCAAGAGCAATTTGTATAAAACGCATTTTGCTCTCCATTATAGCCGTATTGTGCACAGGCACCCCAGGCTTCAGTGGCAGTGCTTCCCTGCAGCCCTCAGCCTGATGCTGCTAACAATAAACATCTTCTTTTGTTCATGACATCTCCCAGGGAAGCATGGAGAGGTGTCATATCACAGACTTCTGGGCCCCATTTTTATATAATTAACTGGTTTGCCACCTGAAATGCTGTAATTAAGCTTTCATGTGTAAAGCAGGAACATATGCTACTGTCAAAAGAATGTGAATGAAACAAGTCAGGCATTTCATGTTAATTTAACTTCACCACGATTAAGTCTCTTCCACTTGTTAGTGGTGACCAAAGGCAGAAACTACTGGTGGTGGCTGTTGCTTGCACACAGACCGGGCAGGGCTCTCAGTGAGGTGCACTGCCCTGTGCACTAACAACATGACCTACCTTAAAGGTAAGAGTTGGTTCTGTCCAGTGCGACTAACCTCAGTGATGCAGGGAAGTTTTCTCCTGGTCAGTAACATATGCCTGAGTTTGTTCTGGTTGGACAGAAGAAGTGTGCTAACATACTTCATTTTTATAAAAACACTAGGTCATGGATTTAAAGTTCATGAAGTCTCTGTGTGTAACAGTACTCTACAAGGAGTCACAGCATGGGCTGAGGCATTGGCCCACTATCCCCCATATTATGTAATTGTTAATCTCTCCCTAAACCAGTTTTGACCTATGCCAATACACCCACACACAGTTTGTGGGGTGGCACAACAGCCGACACGGAGACCATGTGTTCTGGGACACAGCCTTCAAAATTGCTTGCCCGTTGCTTTGTTTCCCAGTTGGTTCAGCCACTGACTGGAACACTGCCTTGCAGACCATGTGCTTTCTGTTGAGTGGTCTTTATGATCATGGCTCATTTTAGGAAAATTAGAACCGTACACAATCCGGATTCCCACGTGAAGTAAGAAATCTGATTACAGGATCATTTTTGCTGGTTAAAATTTCAGGCAGTAATTCAACTCTCATATCCAGCATGATATTTATTGGGTTGGCAACAGGAAAATTATAATTATACTAAAAAACTGCGCATATTGGAGCTGGAAGCAATGAGACAATAAAGCCCCACAGTATCAGCTGTATAGCTGCCTCCAGGCTAGAGCTGCACTTTGAGTCATCCCATTTAGGAGCTGTCTCCAGCACTCACTGAAGTCAACAGGAGCCTTTGATTTCTTCTCAGTAGGTGCTGGATCAGACTGTTACAGTCTCCTTTTAAAGTCTAAGAACAAGGGGGCAAAAGGCAAGCTTAGTGAGCCACATTGAACCGATGAAATAATATCACTTTAAGAAGAAACATTCTCCTTGGAGGAACATAAAATTTGCAGGGGGATGAGAGTTCAGGGCACTGCAATTACTACATAATAGTAAAATTTCATCAGCAAGCAAGGACAAAGCTGAATTTCTGGGGTAATGTTTGGTGTGCAGCATGGGAGAGGTTTGTAAAAAACCAAATCTATGGTTGGAAAATAGGCAGCATTTAGAAATAATAACCACAGCAATCAACAGTGCAATTTGCATGCAAGGGGCTTGAAGTTAAAAATGTATTATGTACTCATCTAAAACTTTATGGTGCTTTGAAATGTATCTGCTGTACGTATGGTGGAACACGCCAATCATTTGGCAAAAAATTGCCCAAAAGTTCAGTGTATGAATTAGTTAGTTAGAGCATTATCCATTTCTTTCTGAAGGCCAGTCACACAGGGGTCAAGTTGTTCTGCCAGGAAAATGTCTTAAGGGGAATATTTTATTTTACCTTTGTCAGCACATTGGAGAGGATTTCACTCAAGTCACCTTTGTATATTTTATTCATTAGGGCGTGATCCTGAAAGGCTACAGTCACCCTTTGATCAGAGTAATTTCATGAGGATGATGAGTACTTGCGAGGACATGCCGGGGACCTCACAGGATTAGGTTTTGGGCACCTGTGTTCACATATTGGACTTCTGAGCTGGAAAATGGGACAAGTTAATTATTTGATACAAGGTGCTGAAACTGTGCTAATCAAAGCATCGGTGCAAAAGGTATAAGATGAACACCAAATCTTCTTGGTTTTATCTAATTAAAAGCAATTCTAACTTTAATATAGGTTTGTGTATTTAGTATTAAAGATATTGGAGATGGAAATGGAAGAAATGATCCTGCACAGCCTCTTTCGTGAAGGACTTAATTTGTTCTTGCCTGCTGATTTTGATGCTCTACCTAGGTGCTATTGAATTTTAACTGTTTATTAGATAATGGAAAGATTTACTGTAGCGCAGTCCTTCTGAGAAAAATAAAAACATCTAATCCTTCCTTGGGGATTTGGCAATCAAGGAATAGAAAATTGTATTCTGGAGCCAAAGTTAATGAGAGCTCATTCTATTCCTTCTGGACAAGAGTACCCCATATCCCCTGCTAGGGGGACAGGGACAAAGCTGACTCTTCACTGTCATCCAGAGGCTTGAGCACTTAATCTGTAGCATGGGATTGCAGGTTGGAACCCATTTTATCCCAAGTGAAAAAAATTGTCATACTGCTATGGCTACTGTTCCTTCTGATTCCCCACAATGTCAGTGGATTCCAGGATGGAGATGAAGACAGGGCTCTGGTTATCTTGTCATGATGCTGCAGCACAAAAAGGCAGGGTGCAACCAACTACATGGCAGGATTGTATTTTTTCCTGTCCAAGCACTTTTAATGCAGTGCCCAGGCACCTCAAAGATAAATTCATCATAATCAATTGCCCTTCTAAAGGGATGGAAATGTCTCACCCCATTTTTCATTTCAAACCACTTTTTGTGGTTCCTCTACCTCAGTGGTTGTCTTTCAGGAGCAGTGCTGATGGGTTGTGCTCCAAGATTCATTACTGAAGAAGTCATGAGTAAAATTGATGGGTCTTGCATTCCACTATCAAGGTGACTTGTTTGACTGGACTGCTCTGCTTTTCTATCCATTAGCAGAAAGTACCCTTTGTTAGTAAGGAATTCAATCAACAGACTGCATAACTGCCATTTCTGTCTTAGTTAATGGAAAGAGTTGAGTTGCAACTCCATGTTTTCAACTATGTGCAACAACCCTCACATTAAAATGCAATAAATTAAACAGAGCTTTTACAAAAGCCTCGTTTTTAACTAACAGTTATAGACTGTGAAGTTTATATGGCTTGCTTTGGACTGAAAATTTCAGTTAAGGGCAGAACTATATATAACAAAGAAGCCAAAATAACTGATAACTGAAGCTCCTTCTGTTCAGCTTGCATGGAGTCATCAGACTCAGAGAGTGGATGTAATAGCTGTAATATGTAATGTAATATGTAATGTAAGATGTAATATGTCTTTAGGAGGCATAAGGAATATGTGCACATTCTGGCGCTGTTTCGACACCTGAATAGTTTAGAAGACTGTCTTTTTTATTATATCTAATGTGTGGCTATAGAACCATGGGACCTTTTTACGGTGATCCCATGATTTGAGGCCACGTCTGCTGGCCATGGGTTCCTGTGTCCACAGTCTGAAACATTGGGAGGGCAGAGGGGCATCTGCACTGCCTTCTCTGTGCCAGCCAAGGCAGCTGCCAAGAGCAGCATTGTCTGGCAAGGCCATAGGGAAGGTATGGCCACCATGAGGACTCCTCTCTCTCCTCATGCTCTTCCTTTAGCTACAAAGTGAAGATGAGAAGGGCTGGCACTTGGTTTTAAGATGAAAATATTCTCAGGTTTTATGGTAGCTCATATTTATCTCTGCCAGACTTTTCCTTCCTTTTATTCATTTGAGGGCTTCGAGAACTAACAGCCCAACAGCATTGCTATTCTGAGGATATTCTGATATATGTCCTTGAAAAGACAAGACACCTGTGGCCATACCAACTCTGGATCACCCACCATCATTTCCTTCATGACCTTTATAGATGTCAGATGAGACTGGGTTTTTTTCCTCCTAGTTCCTACATTCTGCACTGGATGCAATTTCAGGTCCCAGAAGTGAAATCAGGCAGCACATTAATCAACTCTGCTTCCCAGTTCTCTGCACTTCTGTCCTTCCATAGTTTATTTTTTCTGGCTAATGTAACACAGATTTAAAAATAGGGGTACATTATCCTCCCAAAATACACACAATTCTGGTATCAGCAGTGGAATAAGCTCATTTAGATGAAAGGAACCATTTTCTTTCTGTGGAATGAAATACCTTATCTGCCTGTTTGGGTTACATTTCAAGTGTTATGCCTCCTACAGCATATAGGGCTGATGTTGCATGCAAGTCATCTGCTCAGTGTCTTTTTGGTATGCTGCTAGAAAATAGTTCCCTTAACAATTCTTCAATGTATGCCATTGCATGGATCACAAAAAGAAAAAGGTGCATGATGGAAGTAGAAGCACAGAGGGGTTTAAATGTACTCAGCTAACATATGAAACTTAATGGCTGTCTCTGCAGCTGGGAGGGAGAGAAAAATGGTGTCTGAACACCTCTTGTTTATTCTTCACGGCTATCAGAGTGACCAGAATGCTTTATCAAACATGTTTTTACAGTGAGATGTAGAGCCCTGTTCTAAATACTATACTTCAGCTAAAACACACCATAATGCAATGGAGAAAGTGTATTCGGAAAGGAAGAATATGTGCCTGTTTTATGTGTTAAAAAAATGTAAACCAAGTTCATTAGTTGGTGTTGTAGTTAATTGAATAGCAGATGGTAATTTTAGAATTTCTCATATACAAGAATCTTGGCATAAAATTCGATTGAAAAATTGAAAAAGTGCAATTTGTCTAATTCTTTTTATTTCATAAACTAGAGAAACAGTTCCTCAGACTCAAGTTATTTTGCTGCTGCAGTTCAGTTGTGTAAAACCCACACATCACATTAAAAAAAATTAGAAAATGGTATAATAATGCTTTGTTTTGTTCTGGAGAAAACAATGTTGTCCTGTAATTGCTTTTTTGCTGAGCTCTTTCACTTGACCCTGCTTGCTTATTATAATGTTTTAGGTGCCATAGCTTGGGGTTTATTGACCCCTGTTTGTTGCCCATTTGTTTTAGAGTTACTGAGTATTGTAAGGCTTGGAAAGATAAGTGTAAAAATTATAATTTGGTCCTGCTCATTAGAAATGGATGTGGAAAAAGTCTTAGCAGTAAATGTCGTCTTTTTCAACTTTTATTATAAAAGCCTGAAGGGCTGCAGCACCTCAAGCTGGTCAGCATTAACTCACGCAGTTCTGGAGAGCGTGACTTTGAATGGGCCAAGCTGAGGAATGGTTGTAGGAGGGAAAACAAGGAAAATGTGTGTTGGAGAAAAACTCTTTGCAACAGCTGCCTCCAAGATATTTTTTTCCTACATGTGGTCCTTTCAGTCTCCCAAGCAGTAGTGTTGCCATATTAATTGGGAACTACAAATAAGTAGTTTTTTTCAGGTTGCTGGTCTGTGGTTCTTTAACGAAGTGCTCGATCCAGAGCAGCATCACCTCTCATGCCAGCCACCATGTCCTGGCGCTCTTGGACTCTTTTGTAACAAAGGCACTTCCTCCACTTTTCCTCCTGAGCTTACACACACTAGGGTATTTCCTACAGCCTGTGAGTCAGGTGTCAAGCTTGGCTGCGGGCAGCTTGAAGAGACTGCTCCAAATATTCCTGCCTTGCTAAGGTCAAAACATTAGAATACTACATACAAATTTAGACCACCCCATGAACAATACAGTGTCTACAGGAAGTAAAAATTCATGTAATAATCAAAATTCTTTTACTAAGTGAAAAGTCATCCAAAATACATGTGAAGAATCAAAAAGATGTTTTAGAGCTTTACAGTTGTACTGGCAAGAAAAGTCATGGATGTTTGTGCCTTCTGTCTGCTGCTCAGGTAGGGAAGGAGCACTGGAACGTGCCTTGTAAGATTACTTCAAATGCTTTCATCTGAACAGTCATGTTTGAAGAAATCAGGAAGCTCTTTTTATAAGGATTTAATTTTCAGGTGTGAATTACAGAGAGGGTGTGGCACAGTAGATGAAACCTTTGTCCATATCTAACACATGTGGTTCATGGCTTAATCGCTCAGTTGTTGTAGACTTGAATCTACTAAAATGGCTTACTAGAAATGAATAGCACATACCATTAAAGGTCTACCCTAAGTATTTGGAGATTGAATTAACTTTAAATATTAAACTGAATAAATGAATTAATTTTTAAATTTAATTAAAGCAATTTACTCTATATAATTTACAAGCTGAGTTTTATGCTTTAATAAAAACATAAAAATAAATACAGCTGTAATACTTTCAAAGTTATTTTTCCCTGAACTCATTAGGCAATACAAGCATTTTTCATATCAAAAATGCCCTGTGCATTTGTTTGTGTCTAATGGAAATTAAAGAAAGATAAAATGTAAAAGAAAACTTACTGTGTACTTCAACTGGACCATGTACTTTGACTCTGAGTAGATTATTTTATGATGGTACAAAGAAGCATAGAAGGAGGAAAAAAACTGGATACTGTATTTACATGGATTCTAAGAAGTTGCGCAGCTTCTTCTTATTCGCCTTGTTACAGAAAAAAAAACCTCTGCAAATTAACTTGATGGCTGCTTGGAAGGATTAATTCAGAAACGCAATACCTTAGAAGGACTAAAAGCCCTGGAATACTTTTCCAAAGGCTTCCCAAACTGCAAAAAAAAAAAAAGTAGCTTAAATTCCGTAATTTTAAAGATAAATATTTATTTTAAAATCGGGAGATGCTAAGCTTCTAGTAGCATTTTGTTCATTGCAAAATTCAGTAGATAGTTTTGTAACTTTTCCTTGCTTGATCAGCTATGGAGTAGCGTCCTGAACTGTCAGTTTTCTGTGGTGGAGTATCACCCACTAATTCAAATTAACTAGTTTACAGTGTTCATGAAAATAATTTGTACTTCCCCCTACCCTTGGTAGGTCATCCTCCCGATATTAAAGAGATGGCTCTCTACTTTTAGCCCTTTTATTTTAGCATATCCCCAGCAACTGAAGAGATTCACTGAACTGCTAACTTTCCTTCCCCTTGAACAGGCATTTTCTTTGTGTTTGAAATGTCATTTTATGTAGTCAATCATATTGGACTTTTTAGATAGTAATTTTTACTGCACCCTGTAAATAGGGGTAGTAAGTCTTAATACTGGAGGTGCAGAAGACCTTAGTGGAACAACTCTCAGTCACTGTATTTTGAGTTATCCATTCAAGATATATTTCAAGTTACCAAAGGTGTCTCTGTACGACAGCTGTGCCCATTGTTTGCAAGGGCAGCTGAAGAAATGTTGGTCTGACAGGACTGCTCTGAATCCTTCCCTGATTTCTGTTTATACCTCTTTTTTTTCAGCTAAGGCGGGAAATGTAATTAGTGTATAATGACAGCTACAAGAGTCCCAGAAACATGAGATTGATTCCCATGATGGCTGAAAACCCCCCTATGCTATGTGTATCATCAGGCCCAGTTTTCGAGTTCTAATTAACTTTATTAATGTTTAGTGCAGGAAGTACAAAGGCAACTTAAACAAGGATATAAAAAGCACTGGAGCATTGAAACACTGGTTTCATGTAACTGACTCTTATTGAAGGACATATTTCTCAGCATTTTGAAAAGAAAAATAAAGTAATTTAGAAGAAAGATATTAGATTCTTAATACACTCTTATAATAAGGAAGCTTTAAATAATGGAGCAAAGATACTAACAGTAACTTCCTACTCGGTAACATTGGTACCAACTCCTTCTGATGTGCAATTAATAAATAAGATAGCGAATACGCAACACTGTACAATGACAGTGGGATAAAAGAGATGCAATCACATGCACAACTCCTGTTGTGCCAGCAAGTAAGACTTTATGGGCTGCTGGAAAATGAGTTTGTGAAAAACCAATTGAAAAAATCTTCTCCATTACATGTTCCTTTTATAGAAACATATTAATTCCCATGTGAAAAGATAAAATATTACACTGGTTAATAACTGTGAAGACATTTTCCCCCACTAAAGACACAATTGCAAAACCCTGCAATCAAAGCAATTGTATATATTATTTTGATATAATAATCATAACCTTAGAAGCAGTGATATATTAATTACACATAAAGTATAATATTTGCATAGATTTTTTGTTTACTGTCCATGGATCATCATTTGGTAAATACATTTATAATTCAGCAAGCTTTGGTGCTCTTTGATGAGCTTGAACTGGAATAGGGCTGATACTGTATATTAGTATAATTGTAAAGGACACTATAATGATACCTTCTTGTTGCTTTAACCTCCTAAATACAGAAATTACAGTAGAAAATATAAGAATACCTTTTCTATTATTTACTGACCTGTTCCCAGGCATGATGATTTAACAATACATAAAAGATATTCCTATTTTCAGAAGCACTCAGAACAGATGGTCAGCAGCCTGTCCACTAAAAGGATTGTGCTTTGGAATAATTTAGTATTTATTTTCTTCTGATATTTTTCATATGCTTATTAAGTAAAAACATATAATAAAAAATCATCTTGCAATTGCGCAAAACTATAGTATTGTTTTGTATAGTCTTGCAAACAAAGTTTAGAAGTAGATCATTCATCCACAGAGAAGTTAGGAACTCAGAAGTATGTAATATCAATAATAGAAAATTACTGTTTCTTTAAAGATGTAGTGTAGGCTATTGTTTTTAACTTTTATTTAATCTTTTATATGATTATTCTATAGCGCTCGCAGTCTTGCCAAGAGAGCTTCTACTTCTGGAATGGCTTCTCCCTTAGAAGGGGACCCGATACGATCTATTTTCTTCTCTTTGCCACGTTCTCCATGACAGGCTTCCTTTCTCCCAGTAGCCTTGCTCAACACCTTAGAACTTGTTTCCACATCATATGTAACTTCTTTGGTGACTGGGCTTCTTGTCGAGTTTAAACTGATACTGTGGTGTGAACACGGCTTCTCTAGCTGTCCTTTCTGGTTCTCTGCAAAAGACAAATCAAACAAACATTGTTCTACTATGAAAACACTCAGTTTCAATATTCTGTAATATAAAAAACCTCTTGATCAGACAAATTTTACATGCAGATGATGTATGTACTCGTTCTACATACTAGAAGGAGTAACGATTGCCAAGGAGGCAAGACAAAATATCGCTTCAAAAGAAGTGGACTCGGTCCCTTGGAAGTGATCAGACTTTACATGTCTTTATTAGATTAACATCCATATTTTTTAAAAAATCATGGATATAGCCTGACAGGATCCTCCTTTCTTACTGTAGTCAAAGAGAAAAGAGAGTACCTAGCACCTCTCAGTATCTTCCAAGGTTTTATTGGGTTAATTACATTTCCTACATATTTTTTTAATTGTTCAAATTTTAAAATGTATTTTAAAATCTATTTTAATTTAATTATCCATTGTAATACCTTTTCTTCCATCTGTGAACTTTTAGACAGCAAAGTAATTTCAAGAAATTGTGTAATTCGCTATTTTTTACTGAACATCACTGGCATTGCCTGTCACACAAAGTTGCACTCAGTTAATATCCAGGCAGGAGTTCTGCAGGTTTGGCATGTATTAAGACAGATTTCTTTTTCTGTTGTTCCCTACCCCCCTTCCAGCTCAAGTGACTGTTCTCCAAACCAGCATATGAGTGGTTCCTTTCATAGATCTCAAACTTTTTCAAAACAGGCCTACTCAATATTCATGTAACCTTGAGCAAGGCTTGAAAATGCCTTCAACACACTTGACATGACATTTAAAGTTTTTTGGTTATTCGCTGAAAGATGTTCCATCATCCCAATAGTAATGACTTCGGAGCACAGGCAGTCACTCATGACAGTGTGTTTTATGTGAGTGCTGAAAATTCCTACCGAAAACAGCTTGTACATTAAAAGGCAGCTGCTGAAGATATTTACTGCACTGTCATTCCCTGACCAGGGGCTCTCAGTGATGGATGAGGATTTTACACACTTTCTTGGACAATCTCAGCAAATTTTGTAAGTACGATCACCTTTTGGGAAGTGGAGGAAAATAAATACCTCCTTTCCATCATCTTCTAAATCAGATAAACAATCCTTAATTAAAATTTCTTAAGACAAATTTGACACTTAGCTGAAAAATGTAATTTTTGTCTTACACTATGGAAAATAATTTGACCTTGAATATGCAGCAGCACAGTGTTCCTGAATCACAGGGGGCCAAAGACTGGTTATGAACATATCTTTATAATTACATGTAATAAACCCGTCATATATAATTAAAATATCCCCGGTATGGGCACTCTTAAATACCCCATTCTACTTAAATGTTTATGCTTATTGATTCTGAACACATATTCGCAAGCTGATAAAAGCATGCTACCTGTGTCAATATAGAAACTACCAGCTGTACCACAGACCTTTCTGTTTTAATTCAATCTAGGGGCAGCAAGAAAAATACTTGGTGTTTAAACATCAATACTTTTAAGGAAAAGAAAACATATTGTCATATAGTCAGAGATGGAGCATAGCTACTGAATTTTAAAAAAGTGAAAAGAAATTAGGAACTGAAAGTAAGCTTTTCAAATGTACCAACAACCAAATTTTAACTACTTTGCAGTTCACCCCAATATGAAGATGAATTAGGTGTGGTGAACTAGACTGTATAACAGACATGGGGAACACTTTTGAACTGAGGCCTCAAAGTAAAATCCAGCAGTAAAATCCCCAGTTTTTCATAGTGTACACGGGGCAGAGTAGAGGTGCCTTAGAGTGAGACTCACAACTGCAGTCTAAGCAAGGAACTGCTGCAAGCTAGCTATTAATAAGTAGCAGCTCTTGGGATCTATCCCAACTCTTTTGCCACTTTGAAACTCAGTAACTAATTGAGGCTTGCACTTCAGCGTGTCCCATAAACTGCTGCCGACAATCTGGAATTGTTGCACAGGGATAGGAGAGAGTAAAGCTGAAGAGAGCTGTGCCTTTTTTCTCCTCTTAAAACAGAAATTGTGAATTTCTAGGCATAGTCTAATGAGTGGAATATTCAACTTGAATGACCACCCTTTCTCTTTGGTATGAAGGGTCCTGCAACAATGAAAAATGGCGTTAGGAAAAGTGCCTTAAACAGTTTTTAGTTTACATGAGTAGTTCTTGTTTCAACTCCTTAGCAATGATGATGTCAAGATTCACTAGAAAAATCACAAAGTCTCACGCTAGTGATTAGTAGCATTTCCTTAAAAATGAGAACACTTTGGTCTCAGCCATGCTACAAATAATACTGAGCAGCTAGAGTCAATTAAAAAAAATATTACTTGGACACATATTTTATCTAAACCCAGTATTACCATCTCAAAGTTGTTACTTTGGCTGCTTTGTAAATCAGGTGGCATCTTTATTGTTTATGTTCTTCAATCAAGGAGGAACTTCTTCATATATCATTGCTACACTTAAGTGCAAGTCCAGTATTAGCAGATGTTGAAGTAGGCAGTTCCCTGCTTAGCAAATTGGCTGTTGTGAATTTCATTCAGAATCCCTGAACTTTGCTAGGCCTGGCTCAGAAAGCATACAAATTTACTTATAGCCCTAGACTTCACTTCAGTAAATGTGCACCTAAAGAATTAACCACTATAATACTTGAGGTATATATGCTGCTCGTGGCATTCTTATCAGAGTGAAACACCACTTCTCTTTAAATCAAAGTGTAAAATTAGTTAGCCACTATCAAGGTAAAAAAGTCTCACTAATTCCTCAGTTTTTTTATTTTAAGCCAGCAGAAATTAATTTGTGTTAAAAACAAACTCTTAAACACTCTATACTGCTTCACACACTGATTCAAAGCTTGCATGCATTGGTGATTTGGTACCACATCCATTCCACTGCCCTGACTTGGGGTTGTAACCTCACCTCCCTCAAATCCTGTGCTATAGTGGTGAAACCAAAGAAGTTTATTTTTAACCTGTCACTGTTTAGGTGAGTGGTTTAAAAAAGCCAGCGCATCTTGCCTGTGAATTCAGAACTACATGGCTGCAAACTGCTGCAGGTTATCATGCAACTTTGACCACAACTGTAGAAAAGCTGGACTTCCTTAGTTCAGTACAAAAAAAGGCTATAAAGCATATAGTTATTTACTCGCAAGAAAAGCCAGAAGTCAAGATTAACTGACAAAGTAAGTACAAGGATAAACAGCCATTAATTTACTGCTGTTAGGCATTAAAACCTTGAACCACCAGAGTAATGAAGTTTTGGAATTCACATGAGAGCAAGAAACCATAATCAGTCATAAGCAGGAATTTGATCTGTTTCTGAAGACAGTATTTGATATGGCTGCCCAAACAGCCGCCAGAAGATGGCTTAGTGACATTGACCACGTATATTTCTAGAACAAGTGAAGACACAGAAAATCCACAAACCATATAGGTATTAACAGACTTCTCCTAAAATGCTTTGAACCGTTATATCATAGACATACACGAATTTGTTTTGTGCTTTTGACAATAAACTACATTTGAAACAAAATGTATTTACATACGTGCATTGGTTCAAACACACTTCTAAAGAATTGAATATAATTAAACACACAGAAAGTGAAACGAAAACTACTCATGGAAAGTCACTTCTTCATGAATTCTTGTTAAGAAGAAAGCTTACATTTCTGAAGATGCACTATTTGTCCACCTACTGTAGCAAGGCGCACCTTCCGGCAGTAGCAAGACAGAAAGAAATCAGACATTAAAAATCACTGGATAAAGACAGAACTTATTAATTTCCTGTCTATACTGGAAGTAGTTGAGACAAGTTTCTACTATTTGGACACTTTCAACAATTGAAATTTGTCATTCACCTGTATCATAACAACCACGATGCAGATGAAAAAAAAAACCCAGTAACTTTGAATTCATGATTAAGTTTTCTAAATGCTCAGATGATAACCCATAACAATTTTGACTTTACTGCTAGTGGATGCTTCAAGGCACGGGTTAAACAGAGATCATATTGTACACTACAAAAGCCTCAGATTCCATGATATTTAAGTTTTTACTTTCCCTTGTTCAATATTGGACTTTTGAGGGTCCTCCAGACATATTCAAATTCTGTATTTGCAGATATTAATTGCTTGAACATTGCTGTTAATCAAAAGCATTCCAAAACCATATTCACAAAACTTAGAGCCAAATAGTTACTATCATCTAGATACAAGGAAAATCAGTTGACAGAAAATCGTGCTTAACATAGCTTTCCACAATTTAAATTGTGTCATAACATAGAACGACTTATAACAGTATGCTTATAGTCTATTAAAGGCTACATACTTCATATTCAGAGAAAGGAAATTGTGCACTAGCATCTGAACAAAAAAAAAATCAGTAGCATGAGACCTGCCTGCTGTGAACTTGGGGAAGCAAAATATGATCAGCTGGAGATTTAAAAATTCTGCATAATAGTGTTACATATTACCTTTAATAGAAAACAAAAATGATTGCAAGAGACTCACTAAAGTCAACACAGATTTTTTTTAAAACAACTAATAAATATTTTAAATTAAAAAGGATGTTGAAAAACTTTATTTCATCATACAGTTTCTCAGTAAAAGTCTTGATACTAAGTACATATTTCGGTTTTATGTAAATACTTGTAGACTGATTGAAAAATCAAGTTGCAAATACAATAAGGAGAACTGCATTGCATGGCATTATATGCTTGTATTACATTCATACATCTCAATGTAGGGCATGACAAAACTGTAACATATAAAGAACAATTGCAGTTACAACCTCATTACATCTCTTAGCAAGTTAACAGGGAAAAATGCTCAAAACCCCAGTGGAATATTTCTGATCTCGCTCACTTCTGCTCCACATGCTACATCATATTCCTGAAGCTATGTCTATGCCAATATTTTCTAAAGCCCACCCACACCGACATTACTGGCAATGCAAATTATTTTTACATTTTAAGTCATGACTTGCCTGTCCTAGACAATACTCTGAAGGAATGTCCCCATGCCAGATGGCTTTGGCTTGGATAAAGTAACAGCCTTAGCCATAACTCTTACCACTGGCTCCCCAGCGTGGTGCCATAGTTTGTCTCTGGTTCCCCATCCCTGATGCATGGAACCCAAACTCACGGAAAAGCTACAACCTGCTGATGCTGTGCTCATGTATTTTTCCATCAAAATATCAGGAGAAAAGAACATGTATTTTTGACAGCAGTGCCATGTGCTAATTCTGGATGCAGCTGTATAGCATTCCCACAAGCTGAAATGCTTGCCGCAACCCAGTCGCTGTCTGGAAGTCCTGTCCATTTCCCACAAATTACACTGACCACATCATCATGCATGTCCCAATGCAACATTAACAAGTGACATTGTACTGAGACAATGGTCACATAGCATGGATGTCGTGAGGATACTGGGGTATATCCTCATATGTTCCATCTAAATAAACAGATTCCAAACTCTTGGCTTCTTACTATCAGAAATGCCAAGAAGAAAATGATTAATTCATGTTTTCCTCTCAATTTTGAAATGACAGTCTCGTTTCCTGCACTGACCCCTATTAGGGCCCCAGACACTGGACAGTTGCAAGCCCCAAGATTTTTCAGGCACCTATTTTCCCTAATGTCATTTTTACAGCCCAAAGTTGGCCTTGCGAAATCCAATCTCAGACCTTACCCCTGGTGTGAGAACGTAACAAGACTTCCTTATTCTTCTCAAAGTCTGCCTTATCCCTCAGAATCAGAATTCAGACATAATCTGAAAGACTGCTATAGCTAAAAGGTCCATCCATATTATGTAAGATCACTCATAAAAAACTGGGATAGCTCCTTTCTGGATAGTTTAATGGAAAATATTTTAAATACTTTTTATTGATTTCATGTTTTTTCAAAAATGTCTCTGACCGACAAGGGTAGGCTTGAACAATGACCCTGGTTAAAGGAGCACTGTGTGTCACTATGACTTCCTTCAGTTCGAACCTGCAGCTCCAGCCCTAACACCTAAAGGAGCGGGAGCTGTACTCAAAAGACCTTTGCTTGATAAGTAATTTCTTATACCTTAGTGTTTCATACTAAATTCTCACAACACTACTAATCTTAAGCAGACAATAATTCATGAGACATGAAAAAGTTTTACTGATATTTGGAACATTTCTTTTTTAAACTATGCACATTTCATTTAATAGTTGCTGCTGCTCTTGTGAGTTGCATTAAAAAGGTGTGAAACACAAGGAATAAACACTATCAGTAAGCTCAATTTAGATGAGACAGTTTTTAAAAATAGTGAATATGCACTATGTGGATTTCAAAGGCAAGAAGAGAGTATGTCAGCACACAGTGTGACTAATACAGAGAATTTATAGAAACTAAATTTCAAAGAAAGTCAATTACAAACTGTGAGCAAACTAATTTTTAACAAGAGGAACTATGCTGGACCAGCTCCCTTTTACTTGGCCCTAAAGTAAACCCTTTAGAAATTCTTTTAATCCCTTTCCTACCTACATCTTCTCAAAGACTACTTTAAGTTCCTGCTGATCGCTCCATTCAAACTTTTACCTATCTTTTCCAAAGATACTTTGCAATTGCAATGAGTTGGAACCAATTTCTCTGTTTAAACGAATATATTCTCACCTGTGATAAGACAATGATTTTTTTTTTACAAGAAATGTAACTTTAATTTACCGGGATTTTAATAAAAGTCTTGAGTGCCTGTCAAGATGATAACAGAACAAGAGTGTGGATCAAGCTGCTGACAGAAATCACCCAAGGTCAGTGAGAGAAGAAACCTCTGCAGGTGTCTTCATAAGATGACTATTTCCAACTTAGGAGTTTGGCATCCTTCCTATTTCACCCTGAATTACAGTTGATTTCCTGTGTCTTTTCATGCATTTTTCCCCAAAAGAAGGCACATTTGGCAGTTTCTAGGAAACTGCAAAATGGCAATTTCCAAAACAGAAACCTGCTTTGTGGTCATTAATGATTTTTAGAGCACATGGTTTGAAACATCCTTGAAAAGCTAAATTCTAAGTATCTTAATTTCAAAATGCATAAATCATACAGCATAACTTTAGTATTAATAACTAATAAATTAGTATTATTATTTATATCGGGCAAAGGAGGTTAAAAGGTAAATATTGATCTACATGAATACCAGCAGCATGGGGTCTTCAGGACTCAGTGGGCAGAAACAATCCACAATTTAGGTGTTTACAGGGTTTCTCTCAAGGTACAAATAGGACAAATACCAACTTTTTATCTTCTTCAAGTCAAGAAATAACCAGTAAATTATAATAATAAAACTGGAATGAACATGTTTTAGAGTATTTTAAATTCCTGGAATGTGGTTTATTACTCGTTTTATTTGGTTCACAAGTATATTGCAGCTTGTATCCAAATCATCTTTAGAGTTAACAGTCAAAAATGATGACTGTCCAAGTTAGTGACCTGTGACAAGCTACACAGAGGTCCATAGTCTAGAGTGACTCTCTATTGGGCTGACGATAATTAATGTAGATCCCACAAATTAAGCTGCCTTTGAGCAGTAGACATGTTTAGCCTCCAAACCTATCTGTAAACCAGCTACCTATAGATGAATACTGCTTTCAAGGTGTACTTTGATAAAAAACTTCAGGAATATGCATAAAGACTACTGCCATCAAAGGAAAGCCCCTAGCAGTTGCAATGGGGAATGATAAATGACATGCTGATGAAAATAACTGAAATGGAAAAGAAACACACAATTTTGTCTTCTTTTACCAACCGTAGCAGAAAAAACACAGTAGGAAGCCTCCTACCTCTGGAAAATAAAACCCCCAACAAATCCAAACAACAAAGCAAATCTTAAAGACTGACCTTATATTTATGAAATTGTACTCACTGCAGTTCTAAATGTTGTTGCTTCTGTTCAGTATTTACTATTTAGCATACACATTGAAAAAAAACCCTAAACAAGTAAAACCCACAAATCCCCACAAAAACTATGCCCCATCCCTGGAAAGGTTTAAGGCCGGGTTGGATGGGGTCCTGAGTAACCTGATCTAGTGGGTGCTGTCCATGCGCACGGTGTGCGTGTTGGAACTAGATGATCTTTAAGGCCCACTCTGACCCAAACCATTCTATGATTCTATGTATCTATGTCTAGTAATTGCCTTAAAAGTTTAACACTATTATTATCTCTTATTCACTACTCTTGATATCAAATGTTTACAAGATATTCCCTAGCTATTCCAGCTGCTGTTACAAATCCATACAATTTTTATTTCTTATTTTTATCCCAAACTTCCATTCCCAGGTTTATATCAGCAATCAGAGTACTGGTAAGTTGCATTGCCTTAAGTCTGAATATAAATAATTTGTAATATCAGATCAAACCAATGAGAAAAACTATCTTTCTCTCATCATCTGTTGCTCTTCTCTCCTAAGGAATCTAACTACTTCTAAGCAAAAGGGAGATCTACAGAGTCCTAGAAATACTTTTGGGAATGGCATAAAGAGGAGAGGCTAGAGCTGAAAGTAAATTAGGTGGGTGTTAGTGTTAACTTGAATAGAAACACAATCTCCTCACATTGCTGTAAGAGGAACAGGACCAATGTCCTGAGGCAGTTCTTGCCCACACAGGTCACAGTCACAGTCACAGTGGGCTGTCATTCACTATTATTCAAAAGATTGCAAGAATAGCATATGGCTTTCAGGCTCCTCTCATTTTAAACATTTTTAAAAGAGGTCTATGGAAGAAGAGCAACAGAGAGAACTGCATGCTGTTAATGCTATGACAGGGAAGAGTGTAGTGATTTACTAGCCTGGACAAGTATTTACGAGAACTCCAAATTCTAATCTCTGCTTCTTTATAGCATGGGTGCTTTTTAAGAGGAAAGAAGCAGACATGACTGTGAAGTTTAACTTGTGTAAACTAACATCCAAGATTGCCTTCATAAATACACTGTATGGAAATGGGATGAAGCTGAGTCATCTTAGTTCGTGTAACTTTCATATTATTATTATTATGGTCCTTACTTTCCTCTGACAAAGCTCTGCAGAAAATAGTTGAAAGCATGCTAACCAGCAGACTGAAACTGTGGAGCAGGAAGTAGTACATATTCAAGAAGAACCTCACGTAAAAGTAAATACTGGGAAATAAAGGCAGAGGAAAAGTGATTAATCTCTCCCTCAGCCTAAAAGATTGCATAAATATATTCCTTTGACAATTCTTCTCTCTCTCTCTTTATATGGTGCTCTAATTAATGATATGTGCTTTCACTTAATTATTCCCTCTCTTTGGGATGGACTGTAAGTTGGCCTTGTTCATGTGTGGAGAGAGATGGGAAGAAAAAAAATGTTTCTACTCTGCACAAGATCCAGCCACATGTGTATTTGACACAAACAACTGTACTCTGCAAGTGTGACAAACTGCTCTGAAAAGGGACACTGATTTCAACAGTCTCTAAAAGAGGAATTATTAATTAAAGATGGCTTTTACCAACTCCTCCATATACCACTGAATTACCACAAGACAAATTCAAGCTACATTATCATGGGTAATTAATCCAGTCACTGAGAATTCAAAATGCTGTGTTTAACATCATTAATGGTATGCACTTTTAACACAATGAACATATTTACTGCCGTATATTCTACCAGTTAAACTTAGCAGACACTTTGGTATGTCAAAAATAACAGAAGCTAACTGTAGCACTTCCTCCTTCTTTTCCTAACCAATTGCACTCAAATACTATTTAGAAATAACCAACTAACAAAAATTAATCTTACTGTGTAGTAAGCGTTTTTTTTAAATTTCCAAAAATCTAAAATGCAACACATCTTTGCACGTACAGAAAAAAACCTTCCTCTCATGGAGAAACTTGAAATATTACATAGAATATGAAAAACTGAGAGACGGAAAACCTGAACCCCTTACACTCACAAAACAAGGCAGAAGGCAGTAAGACCTCCCAAGCCACAGAAACAGAGGATTCTTAAACATAGACTTGTTTTTCCTTTGTCTGTTTTGACTTATGAAGCAGTCTTGCAAATGTGTTCAGCTCAAAAGGTGATACTAAAAACAAATGGTTAGAGATCATCACGGTATATTAATTATGCAAAAGAACCCAAACCGAATTTAATCAGAAACAGGAGACTCCAAACAGGAAAAATTCTCTCTCCCTTTTTTTTTTTTTTTTTGACAGAGACGGTTAAGAAAACATTTATGGTAATGCCAGAGCATCTGCTGATTACAGTCAAAGCTGCAGGACGCCAACATTAAATCACTGAACCATCTTGACAGCTTCTGGGTACTTGAATTTCATTCTAATAATAAACTGCTGTGAAATTTACACAAATCGGAAAATTAGCCAGAAAATGTTTACAAAGAATATAAGTAAGAACATATAAAGCAGATACGAAATCGATTTGCATCTGAAAAAACAGAGCTAAAATAAATGTTTGCCACTCAGACATGTTAGAGCTGCATTTAATTGGCAAATCTCTAAAAGACTAAGTGCTTTAAGAACAGAATATAATTTTATCATTCATTTCCTAATGATTTTGACCTATCACTTTCTATTGTTTAGAATTGTTAGCATGCTTCTTTGTTTAACATAAACACAGATGAGCCATTTGAACGCGGCCTGCAACATTTAAAATCAATTTTTAATTCCTGACACCTGAGGATTCCACACAGAACAATATACTTCATTGTAAAGCTTTAATTGATGCATCTATGTGCTGCAGAGGGTGATTACTTGAATAATAAGTATGAGACTTGTGATCTGGTTGCTAAGCAAATGTGAGCAAGAGAAAAAGTCCAAGAAACGATGTAACAATGAATCAAGGTGCAATGACAGGATTATTATTCTGTGAACTGTCATGTTGAAGGACTCTCAGAACATTGACCTGCACATGATCATTCATCAGAAGATAGCCTGAGGGGTAATTAAAATAATAATACACAAGTTCAGTCACTGAGAAAGAGAAATGCTTAACTTATTTCTCTGTAGCATGCATGGTCAAATGCATTCTCATGTTAAATGTAAATGCTTGAACAGTGCAAGAATTCAGAGAACAACACATTACAGCAAAGACCACTGAAGTTTATCTGAATTAGCATGAATGGTTTTCTTTCTTCAGTTACTCTGGGAATTCAACTAAATATTATTCATAGTATGACACATAAAAGCATAAAATCTGTGAAGGGATTTTCACAGACGGAAGTTGGGAAAAAATGTAGTCCTTTAAAAATATGCTTAAGGTTGTAACGGAACATGTTCAAAAAGAACTTATCCTCCTTTCCCTGAGATTTTATAGCTGAGTATGACATCATATCGTAGAGCATCAGTTTGGGTCAGCTGTGCCAGTTATTCCCCCCCAATCTCTTGTCCACTCTGAGCCTCCTGGCTCTGTGTGTTTTGTAGGTGGACAGGGAGAAAGCCACGACACTGTGCAAGCACAGCTCAGCAACAGCTGAAACACCGCTCTGGTGGCATCACCAGTCGCTAAGACAAAGCACAGCAGCTTATGGGCTGCCGTGGAGAACATAAAAGCCAACCCTGGCACACCCAGTAAAACTGGAGATAGTGTAACAACTCTACTCAGTTGCCATTGCATTTATGAATTACCAAATTCCATCAGGAAGCTGCTCACACGACACATTTCAGACTTTAAAGGCAAACTTTTACACAATTCCATTTTTCTCCTCTTTAGGCTTCTTTTCAGTAGTTTACTGTATTGGTTTATATCGGCATGCGCCCCACTACAAGCCTAGACTTCAGTTCCAAGCCCAGACTTTAGTTCCAAGTCCCTACTACGAGACCACATTTAAGCAATGACAATTCTTTCTCACATGTGGATGTGCAGATGCTTCATTGCCGTTAAACCAGACATTGCCAGTCTTGTTTTGGGGTTAGCTTTGCCAATTGTGTGGAATCACTGGTGTTTACTACTTTGCAACTGTACTGATTATAGACACCAACTTGGTGTAGACAAAAAAATCCACAACCCATTAAACAACTTCTTTCCAGATCCAAGTTAGTCTGTGATGAAAATTACTTGACTGCTCAAAAATCTCCTCACTTTTCCCCTCTATTATTCCACGTGTAACTAAAGAAACTAGAAGACCCCCAGAAGAAGTTCTGTGGATGCTCTTCAAAGATTTAAGACCACTCAAAATACTTGAAAAGATTTTTTTAGAACACAAGGTACACACAGAGTTTTACATGCGCATAAATTCATTCAGACCAGAACGTCTATAGGTTACTCTCAGTCATACACAGGCACAATCACCGCATGGTTCTAATAAAGAAAATTCTTTTTCTCCCACTATGTTCCAAAGAGATGATAGAAACATCTTCTAGGAAACACAATATACATAACAATTATTAAAATGATACCTCTTTCTAGAACAAATATATTCTATTAACTCCTTACTAGCTCATCAATTAAGTTAGTCACTGATACTAAATATGCTAGAAATATATTCTCAAATCTTTTCTAGCACCTTCATTAGTGCTCATTTCCGGAGAAATGCTACACCTGAGTAGCTTTAAATGCTAAGGAAGAAGACAAATGCTATTGAAAAATCTCACGATGTTCAGCAGCTCACTGTGATCTAAGGAAAATTTATTAAAATGCAAATTTCAAGCATGTTATTATTAATTTCAAAGCAACATCCTATAGAAGAAATATAATTTTTAGTTTTGTGTCACAAAATAATACCACATACACCTGGTATTATTATCTAGATTCTCAATGTTAGCCAGCAGTGTTGAGAATAAGAATTCAGCTGACTCCAAAGAGATTTGTAAAAATTTTGCAGCAAAAATAGTAGGCTAGATATTTATGTATTTTTCTTCAATGAACATAACTGAGGAAAACTATGGAGAACATAGTGCAAAGGGAGAATATCCTCTATTTCTAAGAATTCAGTTATGGCATTAGATAATTTATCTTACATCTTTTCAAAATCTTTGCTTATTATGAGCTTACTAGTCAAACAGATTTTTTTCCAGAAATCATGCTTAAAATCAGCACAGTTTCAATAAGATGAAGCAGATGTATAAATTTATAACTCTTTGGTTATGTAACATAATATGGCTTAAAGCAAAAAGTTCAATTACATTTGTGCAGATGCATCTCATTTTTTAAAAAAAAATTAACTTTTTCATGGTAATGGATACTTCGAAATATTCTCAGTAACATTTAAAACAAGAAGCTACAAGTTTAACTGGCCTTATTATAACTACAACTATGATATAGATATAATTCATTGACTATGGATACATAATGCAGGTACAGAAACAAACCTCACTCTTTTCTTCAGTGTTGTATAAAATTATTTGCAATAAGAGCATGCAAAGTCCTGTGCGTCCTTGTGCCTGACCAAAGGCCCTTGATCCCAGTGTGAGATTAACTGGACCGAATGAATCTGTGCTGGTTGCCTCAGGCTCCCTTCACAGACAATGAGGAGAAACAAGCACTTCTAAACTGTGCTTCTTATCACCCTAATGTAGATAATTTAAACAGGTAAAGAGAGCCCACACTGCAGACATCTAAAAGTAACTTCTGTATCTGGAAGCTTTAGACTTTTGAATGCAGCAAAGTCTGCATAAAAGGTGGATTTCCTAGTCTGGACAGAGACAAGAGATTGTTAAGCTCATACCTTCCCTATGAGAGAGGACAGGGTGCAGATTCAGTGATTTTAAGGCCTGATAGACCATTACGAGTATCCATCTCACCACTTATTTAAAAAAAGCATAAAATTTCACCAAGCCTTTTCTGGCTACATGAAGAATATAATTAAAATAAATTATATTCTGGTTGTTACAGTGAACAGTTTGGATATAAGCAGGGGAACTCTGCTTAGTATGCAATATGCTGACAGGAATTGTAGATGTTAAAGACACCATTATTAAGTACGTTGCTCAGCCATTACCCATCACCATTTTTGCCTTTTAAACGTCATTCATGTTCACTAACCTTTATCTCCAGTAGACATAGTTCTTATAGTTTTTTAGGCTCTTCTCTCTGACAGATTTGTGATACCTAAACTTCTGTATAGCTGTGCAAGTTTCTGACAAGCTGGAAACATATTCTGGATTTAAAAATCAGCCTATAAAATAAATTTTACCTCTGCATTGGTATATGGAATCCTACCCTTCATGTGAAAATCATCACTGCTTTAAACTGAAATTGGCTTAGATTTAGTCCTGGCCATGCAAAACTTATAAAACTCTAGTTGTGTACATCTAAATTTAAGAACTTCACATCCACAGAGGACTAAGCGTTTAAGTTTAGTCTTTAGAGATGATACTTTAAATGGGAAGGCAACCCTGTTATTCTTAGATATTAGTTCTGTTTGTATGCATTTTTGTTAAGAAAGACAGATTAGTAGGTAAAAGAATTAAAAGTCTCTCCCTTTGAGTTCTATGAAAATGTTTTATGAACTCTCTGTAAAAAACCAAAACCCCCCCAAAAAAACCCATAACACTGCTTTTGCAGAGTACTCACGAAGTTAAAAAAAAAAAGGCATAAAAATAGTATGCAGTGACAAAAACTGTAACAGCATCTACTTTAATTCATATAGTCTCATTGCCATTCAAAATAAGCAGTAAAAAAATATTTTCATTGGGCCTTATCATCATACTGTATGCATATACTACAGAATATTTGTCTCTTACTTGTACTACATACTAAATATTATGTTAAATTTGATTTATTCTATAAAAGATAAAGCTAAAGAACTAGTAAAGAAAAGCATTAAGGTTTCAACATGGAAAATAATAAAAGGTATTTTATTATAATAATAATAAAATGCCAACACACAAAGCTATTTTCAGTATGAAACAAAAACATGCCATTACTTGAGACTCAATCTTTTGAAAAGACTATTTTCATCGACCTTTTCATTGTTTGACAGACTTTAACATATATTCCATCATTCATTCAGAAACTAATCCAAATGACCTATGCCCATCTGAATTAAAACAGAAATGCCATTTTCCTCATCAGATTACGCACAGCTCCATATTCACTGCTGCATATACGAAGGACTGTGATACACAAAGAAAGTTATGAAAGGTATTGCAAATACCTCATTTATAGGAAAATACTCATTTATAGGAAAATCTATTTGTGGGTGGCTGAGGTTGTTTTGTACTGTACTAATTACACAAAATACAGAATTTCTGAGAGTAATACAAAGTGTGGAATGTTATCTATGGATCCTATGCACCCACTAGTGCTGTATTTCACTATAATGAAATCATTGTAGAGCATGGTAGTCCTGGTGCAGAATCATTATGCCTGACTCTGCAGAACAATAACGGCAAAGAGATTGCACTGTCAAAGGACTAGTCAAGGGAAAAAGGCAATCTTCAGAGCACAATTAAAAGCACATACTTTAGGTATCTATTGGCTTCTTTCAATTAGAGAGAGAGCCTAGCTTAGATTAGTTTTAAACAGATAGTGAGGGCAAGCAAAACAGCTCCCGTGTAATTAAGTGGAATATATCTACACCTGAACATAAAGTTTATTTACCTGCTTTACATGTGTCTATACCTGTCTGAGAGCTACCAGCTTTGAACAGTAATTTCTCACCAATAGTCTTTAAAAGATGTTTTTTTCAAACAGAAGTGGAGTAACTTGGAAAGAGAAGTGGGCTAAAGTAGCTAAACAGAGTATATGAGAGACAGACACCTGTAAGAGCAGCACTGTGGGCAGGCTGCTGGCTACAGAGGGTGCACCGATGTGACTTCCCACCCAGAAAGACTGGTAAATCTTGGAGTGAGAATCCTCACCTGCCTGGGGAAGACAATTCTGCTGTTCAGAGAACAGCCACTCTCGACTGCTTTAGGGGTGACGTGACCATCAGTAGGAGGAGACTGTACTTCTTGTCTGAGTTCAGTAACGATCAAGTAGTTTCAACTGCAATCCTTTCTCGAGGATTTCGTCCTAAAGCAGGTCCTAATGAGAGGACAGCTTGCTTTCTAGCCCTGGGACCTTCACCAGTTCTAGTTTATACCAACTGCTTTCCTTTGTAGTTTCACTTGATTTTAAAAGGCATTTAAGTCTTCTTTAAAAAGACCGGTTAATAAGCTAACGGTAATAAAATTACTGCAAGATACAGTTAATTTTATGTTATTTATATAAAACATTGACTACATGTGAATCTGCATTAGATGAGAAAGCACTTAGAAAGAATTGAGCACTTATGATGGATGAGAGAGTTTTGGAAAAATATTTTCAGCTGCACCCAAGAGCATGTAGGTAAATGAAGGATAGGGAAAGCCAAGATAATCAAATTTATGATGGTGTAAGTCTAGGGCACACAACAGAACTTGAATTCCGTGCACTTATTTGACTTGGAGTAATGAAACCCACTAAATAGGAACATTTAACAATAGGAAGTTACATTAGGATGCTGGGCCCAATTTAAAAACCACTCATTCACCTGCACTTTCTGAAAAAAAGAGAAAAAAATGTTGAAAAAAGATTAAATTTTTTTTTTGAAAAATATAAATTAAGAAATCACATGACTATAAGATAAACTCTTTGATGTTTTGTATTTTTTTACCAATGATTGTTTCTTTTTAAGTTTCATTAAATGTCCTTTATTATTACCAAAGCATGAGATTTTTTTTTATTGGATGAAATAATACAAATCTAGATACAGGATTGGTTAAGCATTTTATTCGCAGAAATATTAATTAAATTTTTTTCCTGTTATTACAAAATATAAATGAAATATAAAAATAACTATAACAGGGTAAAGCAGAAAATTCACTAATGTGAAATCACCATTCCTGAAACTGTTTTTGCTTAAATGTAAAAATTTGAAGGTTAAAACCTACAAGTATACATGGGTTATCAAATAAATATACGATCTCCATGGAGAAAACCACTAGCTTTCTCAGCTAAAATTTAAAGACTTTTTAAATGAAGTCTTTGAGCAAAATGTTTCATTGAGTAGTTGCCATAATATTTCAGAAAATAACACTGAAATGCAACAGCTGAGAGAAGTTAAATATCGCCACATTTCATTCTTACAATTTGGAGGAAATTGTATTTTTATCTTTGTAGCTACTTTACTAACAGGTTTGACTCCCATGAATATGAAACATTACATTTGTCCTCATTTGAAAGTTTGGTCCTCAATGTTTAATATCCTGTGTGTGATAAACTGGAACTCAAATGTAAAGTATCCTCCATTTTACTTCAGAGAAGCACTATTTTATAGTTTATTTTATAATGCCTGGTATTATGACTGTGGTAGATTTATCACAATGCACTGGTAGCCACAGTTTTCTAACAAAAGCAATTGAGTAGTAGACCTTATTTAAGTCTATAAGGAATAGCTAAATGGACAGCAGCAATTAATAAGATATGCAGTAGAACACCTTTTAGAAACAGGTGTTAGGAAATATCTAGTGACCAGTGTTAGTTAGAGACATCAGACATCTCCTGGAGAACTGAAAAAAATGCAAAACACACCCCACTCTGCATGATGTTGTGTATGAAGGATCTTCAAGTCTTTCAAGATCAGCTTTCACCACACTGGCCATGAATCAGTTTATTGTAACTACCGCTGTGCTATGTGATGATGAGGGAAAAAATAGTATTTTTCTCATTTTCACTGCATTTATTGCTTTTACGCAGTTAAAAGAAAGACAATTTTCCAAAACAAACAAACCCTTGCATGGCTACTTTCTCCACACCCCAAATAACACCCCAAGTAATGTTGTTTAAATAATTGTTCATTTAAAAATACTTGATGTAGGGTTTCTTTATTATATTTCAGTTTATTTCAGTTAAAAGAAATACCAGACACTTATTAATGCTGCATTGCTAAAATATTAAAATTGGGGCAGTTTAAAAATCCATCACTTGGTGCAGTTATTGTTTCACAACAGGAGCAGTAATTTCTTGTAGAGTGACATATTTCCTTATGCCACAGCTATTCTTCCCTTACAAAACCTGTTACTTTGGGGTGGGGGACAACAAGTTCTTGCCATCTATTACTATGCAGTCCATTACAATGGGTTCATTCATATTTATAATACAATCTGTGATGTTGATGCAATCACTTTAGACTTCACTGTTATTTCAAACAAATCCATAACTGAGAAAAAGGAAGGCTGTTGACAGGAGTTAATGTGGGTTTTACTCTGTTTACAATTGCTTTCTAATCTACTAAATGGCTGTGAAAATTGATGCACTGCTAGAAGTGCTTTTATACACTACTACAGATAAAGGGCTGTTATACTGCAGTAATCTCTGTAATGCTAAATTGAATTTTTGACAGTGTTTTTTTCGTTTTTCCAATTTGAATGTGACAAGGTAGGCTACTGCATTTACAGTAAGCTTAATTCCATCAATGCAAAGCTTTTTCCCACATTTATTGAGATGCCTATTATTGCTATGAAAAAAGAAGTTATAGATAAAACTTCTATCGCAATACGTACTTCAGGGAAAATCTCTTAGTGGTCAAAGCATGAGGCAGTCACTAAATTTTGCCATCAAATTTGTGATCTGTTGAAGCTGTGCAAGTCAATCCTCAGCAGGTAAAACACAGTAGTACTGCTTCCAGATCTGCTCAGCTTGCCATGAAGGTAAACAGATTCTCCTTAAACATCACAAAATAAAATTTAGGATTAGGTGATTTCCTAATAAGTAACTTTCCAGTGGGGTTTTAGGGAGACATGCAAAGATGGTTATTTAGTTACATGACCAATGAAATCACAGTCATAAAGAAGTCCAAAGAATGTATAATTCAGTTTATCAGCCTAAAAATGAAGCCAGAAAAAAAAAAAAATAAAGCCTTTTAAGCCTCAGATTTCCCTGATAAGGTGCAAAAATACCAAGGCTGTTGCTGACACAAAATACAAGTACGGAAGACTTATGTACTGTAGAATACGTGCCCTAAAAATTCCTGACACTTATCTGAAATGTCTGGTGCCTCAGTAAAACCCAAATCTGAGAAATGCAAGACAAATGCCTTTTTACGGTCATCAAGGAGCTTCCAATTTTTTTTATGGATGTGAAAATTTTACTAAAAATTAATGATCAGAACTTCTACATGGCTCCTGATGGAAAGAAGTCCCTTATATTCAAGACATTTGCATATGTAGTAACTTTAAAATTTGCTTATGTGTTTTAATTCACAAAATTTAATAAAGAGATATAGCTCTCTCAGATAATAAAAAAGCTTAGGTTGGGGAAGACCTCTGTTGAGGTCATCTGGTTCAAACCCAGCTTCAAACTAAGATACAGTTATTAAGTTGGATCATAAAATTTTTCAAAGGATAGACTGTTAAAGATTCAAACTTCAAAATTTAACCTTGGTGACGTTTAATCACATCAGCTGAATTAAGTAGTCAAAGATAACACAAAAAATGCTGATCCATTTCATGTAGGACAGTATGATTAGTCTATGCAGAGCAGTAAGTAAAGTTCACCTAAAGAGCCTATCAACTAATGAACACAGATGTATAGTAACCAAGCCTTATGATCAATAAAGCTCACAGAGCAAAATCTCTTGGGGTTTTTTTCCCTATATGACTTATTTCTTTTTTTGAATGTGCGGTTTTGCTACTGCAATTTTCAAAAGGAAAAGAAAAGGCTTAGGAATTAAATTCTGGAATTCTTACTGACTCAATTGAAGAAAACCTATTAAATTTAGGTGCTACTATATAAATTGAATAGATTCTGCAACATAAATGAGAGCTTGGGATGTAAAGACAATAATTTTAGAAGATGACAATCATAAGTTACTTCTGGAGTTGCTTGAAAATGTACTAGGTATGGTCATCACTTATAAGCAATCTGATTGTTTAGAAGAACCTAAATTTATAAATGTATAAACTGATTGTTTAGAAGAACCATGTTGATTGCAGGTCCAAATGTTATTTACTCCCCTACCAACTTAAGTAAAATATTGTACAAAGGGTTACTACAGAAAAGTGATTATTTTGCTTCACTAGGCCTAAGAAAAAGGAAAATCCGCTGCATACCTGTAATTTTCTAAGATTATTTTCTTAATAGCTAATGCAACCTCTAAGGAACAAAAATGTTTCTTCAGATAATTAGTGGTCATCTTCTAAATGCTACTAAGAATCATTTCATCCCAACTTGTAGTTATTTCTGAAACACAACCAAAGAAGCAACCTAATTTAGCACCCCAGCTTAGTTCAAACACTGTCACTCTTCACAGAAGTTGCTCATGTTCCAGTCTACAGTTTCAGTTCTGGTCTGCAACACTGCTTTGTACAATGTTGATTTCAAATTTTCAAACATCTAAAACTTTCCTTTAAAACTATACTAGAACAAAACCCCCACATTTATTATAAAAGCTAGTTTTCTATTTTGGAAAATTTACAGAAAATCAGTAAATGTATCAAGCACAAAGAGAGGGCTGGAGCGTCTCTCCTATAAAGACAGGCTGAGAGAGCTGGGGTTGTTCAAGCTGAAGAGAAGGATTAGGGAAGATCTTAAAGCAGTGTTCCAGTACCTAAAGGGGGCTTACAAAAATGAGGACTTTTTATGCAAGCAGACAGTGACAGGACATGGGGAAATGGCTTTAAACTGAAAGACAGCAGGTTTAGATTAGATGTTAGGAACAAATTCACCACTCAGAGGGTGGTGAAGTATGAACAGGTTAGGTTGTCCAGGGAGATTGTGCATGTACACCCCTGAAGTGTTCAAGGTCAGGTGGGATGGGGACCTGACCAACCTCATTTAGTGAGTGGCATCCTTGACCATGGCAGGGGGGGTGGAACTTTATGATCTTTAAGGTCCCTTCAAACCCAAACCATTCTATGATTCTATGATTAGCTGTTCATTTAATGCTTCACAACTTTCAGCATGATTCTGCAAGTCTGGAATTCTTATTTAAGTACAAAAGTGAGAACAACTTAATAGAAAACGTTGCTTCTGTGAAAGCATAAGCACCTCTGCTCTTCAGAGGCTGACGAGCATGTGACAGACCATAAGTCTGTAGAACCAGACTTAGAGAAACTCTACCTTACCATGCACTAGCAGGGAACTTCTTGCTGGTAAACTGTCTTAACTGTAACAAACCTGAGGTAATTGCGAGTTGTGGAAAATAAAGTTACTTTGACTAACTTTATGTTATACATACAGTTTGTATTCTTTGTGTTATACATAAAATTCATCTGGAGCAGAATTTGAACACATTTAACAAAAACAGCCTTGGCAAATAGAGACCAGTTGGACACATATTTCATAAATACACCTACTTGTATATCACAGAAATAGAATAAGATTATGAATAACTGTAGGTGCCAAACAGTTTTGAATTTTCAGTACACCTGTCAACAAGAAATGAGCCTTTTCTTGAACAGGATCATATAAGTGTAAGATCCTGCTTTGTCTGGAGAAGAGATGGAAATACGGCAGTCAGGTCACTTGAAACTTTTTTTTATTCCTTCTCCTGTACCAGCAAACTATAGTTTTACTGACTAAACGTTTCACCTTTTAATAAATTGCATTTCCTGAAATGCTATTCAATGAAAACATCCAGGAAATTATGATTAATGGGCAAATTGAATTAAAACCACAGTAAGATTTCAGTATGTAATATTGCTAATGTTTAAAGATAAGGACATATACTTTTGCCAATAGTATTCAGTAAAATTATTGTGTACAAAATGGTATTTCAAATATAAATACAACAAGGTGCTTTGTACGTACTCGTATCTCTAAATTTTGGGTTCACACTATTTCAAAAATAAAATATCAGATGAAGCCTGTCTTAAAAATTATAAAGCTTATCATTTAGCACCTGTGACAGTTGCCTTCTTCCCTATATATCTTGCTCGTATAAAAGAGAAATAGAAATCAAATACAGCTTTTATAATTTTTATTTCTAATAATGGTGTCTTAAAGACAGAAAATGGAAAGAAAAATCAGTCACAAATGTCAGCACTCTCTTTTGAGAGACACACTGTTAATATTACAGAACCCGTAGTTTAGAAGCATACAATTTAAATCCAGATTGCCTCATTTACATTACTGACTCCCTGATCTAGTTTAGTTGAACACTGAATTTAAATAGAGGTGCTTGAAGTCAGGAGGGACTTATGTATGTGCTTACATGCTGTGCTGAATCAACATCCCATTGCAACAAATCACAAGTACAGTATGTTTAACAAGCGTAACATGGCAAGCATATTTATCTATTCATAACAAAGCCAAAAACGACACCTTCTCTTTGTGTTTTCTTGAGTTAGCAGGAATCAGCAGGCAGGGATAACCTTGCTTTTCCTTATCTACTTTACCTTAGAAATAATTATTTAGCCTAAAAAACCAAGAGCACAGTATATGTTTTGAAGCTGAAAGGAAAAGGTCCAAACTGGCATGCTTTTGCTGTTTGTTAACTGCTTTTCTCGTAATGAATTGCCCTGTTGCTCTGCATCACTCTGACTGCAGTGTAACAGCTTTCATTAGTCATTATAAATACGGCTTTGTGCCACATTATTTACACTGTTATAGTAAATAGCTAGAACTTCACACTGTAATAATTCAGATTGTTCCTGCACTTGCTGAAAAATAATCTGGTAACGCCTAATATATGACTTTACCTTAAAAAACCTGAAACCCAAACATGAAAATTTTTGGGTTTGTAGGTTTTTTGATACAATTTTACCACCAGCATAATTCCACTATGGCCAAATTTCTTGCCAATAACAAGGCTAAGGGAATCAGAATTTCACTGTAATTAGACTTTGTAAACTGGGCTTCTCTTCTGGTAGAACTGTCACAAGAGGAAACTGATATTCAAAGCTTAAAATATGATTATTGCTTGAAAATGAACTAGCACTGTAAATATGCATAACAATGAGCTTAGGAAAAATCTGAATCACAAATATGAACAATAATAAATATTAATCAGTAATAGGATTGTTTTCATAATACACAACTACTTTCTATATATTTTCGGTAACATTTCATTAAAAAGCTTCATTTTCTTCTTTAACACTTCAGCATGTAAAAAAAAAGAGGACAACAACTGTTATCTGAAATACCGTTTGATGGTAGAGATTCTTTGTAAAACAGTTTTCTATTAAACACATTATTTTACCCAGGTCAATCTAAAGTCAATGAATTTCAGACATAACTGACCTCCTATGAATTCTAGTGAGTGATTTAGGTACAAAAGTCAGTGTGTTTATCAAACAAAAGTGAAAAATTTTATAATTTTTTAATGTACTATTTTTGGAAACTGAACTGTTTTCCTTAAGTTGAAGAAATACAAGCAACAGACCAGATATCTACACTAAACAACAACTATTATAGAGAATATTTTTCAGTACTAATATTCTTGAACCCCTAATTTTGGTACTACTAAAAAATTAATGCCTGATCCTAACAAATATATAATTAAATACATATAAAGATGATGATGTCTACAGACATTTTATACACATGCAGATATTATGCATGCATGTACATTACATTCAGATTTCTTGACTCAACAGGCTTTAGTATAACTATTAATGCTGATAAAAGTTCTGTTAAAATTCTACACCAATACTTTGAAACAGTGACTTTGCAAGATCCCATCTGTCAGTCTAAACTCAGTTACAAAAAGGCATTTCACCTTTTAACTAATTTATTTTAAGAAAAAAAGATTTATCAAGTGCATTACAAGGACTCAAAAATAATATTTACATATTATAATGGTAGAAAGTACAAAGACATGAAAAAATGTCTAAAAATGGGACTGAGTCAATAAAAAGGAAAATAAAAGAGAACAGTTCTTTGAAAGAGGAACAATGGTCTTTTTAAAATTCGTTTTTAACCTTCTTAAAATAAGAAAGCAAACTTCTTTTGTTCAAATATAAAAATCTTTTCAATGAACAGACAAACAAGTTTTGTTGTATTTAGCATATTCCTCTCTGTCTAGTTAAGCTCACAATAATCTTCTCAAATTCAGGTTGTATTCAATATCTCCTGACCCATGCTGCTGCTGAAAAAAAACCTTGTACAGGGTTTTCCCAGCTATTAGCTTTCAGCAAGTAGAAAGCAATTCTAATTTGATGGATGTGATATTAGGTCTATTTAGTTTTTCATCTGGCTGCTTTTCTTCCCAATTACATGTTGGCATCACAATCCTTGAAGTGGATTTTTTCGCCTCGAAACGGATTGTGAACCATACATCACAAATGTGGCATCTACAATACAGCTACGTAATCTCTTTGGCAACATAAACACTTAATTCCATGGCAGATGTTGTTCTCAGAATTGCTTTTATATTCTTTTAAATATCTGAAATATTTATCTGACAAAGTTATAGATATAATCTACAGACTTGTTCTTGAATGCTAGTATCATCTTCCACCCAGTGAAGATGAAAGCCACAGTGTCAATGCTGGTCAGCATTAGGGTTCAGATTAGGGTGAAGATGGTTAACTGCTCATTTATTAAACCCTCACAAGGTAACTTCAATGAAGAATATTACATCTTCATCTCTAATGAAAATATTGTGTCGTTATTGTTTAACAACACTTTGTACTAACAGTGAGACCATTTTGGCACCATGATACTCATTCTCTAACATTAGAGGACTACATACAGCTCAGGAAAAAACACCCTAGCAAACAATCTCCTTCTGTCAATGCATTGCACATATTCTAGAACGCATAGGACCATAAGTATAGAAAGGTAGAAAAAACATAGTGAAATACTTCACTACCTTCAAGTAGTAAGTTAAATTTTATACGACAAATATAGTCTTATAATATGTCAAAATCCAGGAGAGCTTAGTGTCTTTTGGTGTTCATATGAATCATTAACTAAAATGGCCTCAGACGCAAATCATATGAAATGCTCTACATCTCCCAAATGCCACCAAAAATGCAACTTTTTGCTACTTTTGCCATTTGATATATTAAAAAATATTTTTTAAGTGTACTATCTACCTTCAATTCTGGTCTAGCTGAAGGCCAAACAGACTGGTATGAACAGCTACCTACCTTAGCCACTTGACAATGGGAAATGAGAAAATTTATCAAGCAGAAATCTTACCAGAAAATGGATTTTGAAATACTCCAAAAATTATGTCAGATAACTTACCTATTCCATTTTCTTAGTTGCAACTAAGAAATTAAATAAAAACTGGTTTTCTCTATTTTGAAAAAAAAAAAGATCTTCAAGTCATTGGATATAGCACTTTGGTCAATTTTCAAGAGGGAAATTATTACTTACTGCTGTTTATAATATAAATAGGTTGGAACACCAACATTCCAATTTAAATTAATGCTAGAAATAGTTTATATCCTTGAAAGAAATGCTTTAAAACAAGAGAAATTAATACAGGTTTTATTAGCTTTATTGTAAACACTACCCACATTATTTTTTGCACAGAAGAAAGTTCCCACAGCAAGAAATACCAGGAAAGAGTGGACTCAAAAATATTGGCATGTTTTAACAATGCAATAAAAAAGCAATGAAATCCCATTATCTCAACATAGAGAAAGTACAGAAAAGGTAGTAAGAAATCAACTTGATTAATTCACAAAGACTTCTATGACTTGAAATTCAGAAAAGAAAAGCAGAAACCACAGTCTTTGGAGAGAATTAGTAAGGATGAATATATACAAAGAATAATGCAATTGCTTAAGGTCAAAATAATAACATCAGCACTCAGAATGAGATATAGCTAGCAAAGAAAAAAAAAATCATTCTATACATATACTGACAAGGAGGAGACCAAATACACTTGGAGACTTGGTTCGTTACTCAAAAGGGAAGAAAAGCTTTGAGTGGATGAGACCACTAAAGCCAAATTGTTTAATGACTTCTTTTACTTCAGTATTCACAAAATTTGCATTTTGAATATAATTAATGCTTGTGACAGAGCACTAATGCACAGCTGACTCAGATTTTTTTATAAGAAACTCCCCCAAAACCCCGATTCAGATAAAAGCAGACCCCAGGCACTAGTTAAAGTGACCTCAAAGCAAATTGCAGCTACACTTGATAAATTTTTCAGAAGAGATCTGATCTAAGAAAACTGAAAGACTGCAAAAGTCATGATTCCAATAATAACAAATGAGAGAAGTGTCAGAGAATTGCTCAACACAAGTCAAAATATCAGGCTGTTTCTAGGAGGTATGAACAGGAACATCATCTTTTAAAAAATACAAATCATGCCTTAGTTTTCCTGTTAATCAGCTCCAGCTTTTTGCCCAGTTTTAGACACTGAACTACAAGAAATAAGTCGACTTTTTTTCTTTTAGATATCGAGAGACTAATAAAAACCATGGATATCTGAAAATCCTAATCTACAAGAACAGACAGAAAGAAGTATCAAGCTGTTATGTCTGCAGACAACAAAATACCAAGGAAAACATGGGATGATAAAGGTACTTCAGAAGTCCACATAAGCCTCTTATCGCCAAGATCAGTGCTGTCTTCCTCTGCAGTAGGATACTCCATTCAGTAAATCTTTTTCCAAATATATATAAAGAAGCAAAAATGAAACAAATATGCAAAAAAGAAAAAAAATGCAGCTCCTTTTGTCCAGTGTGGATGTGTTTGTGTAATTTTTTCATAGAAAGCTCCATCAAGAATGACATCTGTATCCTTGAACTCACAGTGTGAAAGGAAAATAAATAAACTCTTAACTATCCATTAAGTTTTACGATTCTTAAATGTAGTGAAAGGAAGGAGAGCTATCTGCCATGTGAAAAATGATTTTATTATTTCTCCTGAGTAATACAACCATATTTTGTTTTACTCAAAATCAAGGAAAAAACCAAGGAGTACAGCATGAGCACTAAGAAGGTATACATGGATTTGTTGAAAAACCCCCCACAGCTCATCTGTCACACAGAACATGAAACATCATGTAATTCTTGTTAAAGTATCAATGAGAAGATGTGCTAGAGACCATGTGCTAATAGTTAAATTACATTTGTGAACCAGCTTTTTAAAGTAAACATACTTCTGGCATTCATTAACAGAAATTTCACAGTAGTAATAAATAGAGGTAAGAGATACAACTCTAAATTTAATTATTTATATCTCTAAAATAATCAAATAACTCTTTGTTAAAAGTAATTTTTCTGGGAAGTTGATCTGATATAAAACAAGGACATAACAACAGACTTGGACTGAAGCATCCCAGTGAAAGCGTGATCAAGCTCTCCCTAAGTCTTACAGTCAATGCAGTCTACATTTTCAACTGTAGAACAGGCAGACACAGGGATATTCTAAGTATTTATAAATACTACAAATCAACTTCAGTTACATATAAAAAAAAATACTGATTTCATTTAGAAATGGTTGCCATAGTCACACTGGAAGTCTGAATGAGTTTAAAAAACAAGGAAACTAATTAAAACGATGAGAATTTCTATCACAACAAACTTAAAATGTATTTATATGCAAAAATGAAGTACAAAATGTACTACTGTGCCAGTCATGCCTATCAGAAGTGATAACACTTCTCCCTTTTATCCCTGCAGTTTTCTTCCTGGCTCCTGAATTTCCTTCTAAATACTATATTTAACCACTTGTTTCATTAATTACACACCGAGGCACTTAAATCTACAGACCAGACCATGTATTCACTTCCATTCCAAACTACAATACTTTTATGTATAGTTTCTCAAACAGTTGTTTTTCACGTGTCTATGACTGATCCATAGTTTAGGATTAGCCATTCTAAAGTAAAATTTCCTGCCTCAATCAAAAATGACAGGTTATTTTCTTAACTCCTCAAAATTTCCAACAAGATTATTTAGAATAATTATTATCCCTTTCTGGTAGGTTTTCACTCAGCTTTTTCCCCCCTGAATTAAGACTCTTAACTGTAAATTCTCTGTAGACCAGGTGCCTGAGCAGTAGCTCACTAAGAAACAGCCCTTCCCTCTTTTGTACTATCCATACAGTACATTCAGACCCTTTTCTAGCAACACACAAATACATACTATATTATCTCATAGCAGTGTTAGGTACCACAACCTAAAATACTTTTCTAAAGCTGTTTCTTTTCATTTGGAATATCTCTTCACACATAGATATGCTTTATGTTAATGCACTGAAACCAATGTGGAAGCCGATAATGAACTGTACAGTCAAATACTTGAAGCATTAACTCACAGGCATCTCAAATTACAGATAATTTGGCATGGCAAGGGCAGATTTTAAGATATAGATATATTTATAATGCAATAACGTATGCTTTAAGTGCACGCACATACACACAGAGATGGATGAGACAAGTCCACCGGCCTGGTGAAATGTCTTAGTGTAAAACTCCTGTGATAGGTGATCACCATGTTGGAATTTTCAGGCTTGCAAAGTTTCAGAACATAGAATCTTAAATAACAGTGTAAGAATGGAGAGTCATTGTTTATATTCTCCTGTTCTTTCAGGAAAACGGGGAAAAAAAGGTGAAAGGGAAAACTGGAAGATCTTAGCAAGATAAAGAATGCTGGAGATTGTTTTAGTAGGATTTAGCTAGCCATCAGTATCTGATTAAATGTTTTCAAGTGCATTAGAAAAAGGACACAGCCAACTTAAAGATCACATTTGCACAACTGCAATTCAAAGAAATAAAATAAAGGAATCATTCTCCTCTATAAGGGAACATTCTGCATTATTTACCTCACTTCACTTACCCCTTTCCTCTTTTGCATTGGACTTTTGCAAAGCAATAATGGACAGAAAACCATGAAAAATATAATAATAAAGCCACAGAAAGTAGAAATGGCATATATAATTAAGTATAAATGCATGCAATTAAAACTTCAAGCGAAAATGTATTCACGGAAAACTCCATACATAATATGAACTACAAATACAAATACATAGTACAAAGTATTAGCTATAAATATATAATCTACTGCAGTATAGTCTGGCCTTATCCTTCAAGTTATGAAAAGGGGAAGTAAAATTAAAAAAATAAAGAACGACTAACAATAACACTATTTTGTAAGAAAGAAATAAAATTTAACCTAAAGATTCATGGACAACATTGCAGAGGCAAACACTGAAAGCTTTCTTTGCTCCCCTCCCCAGCAAAACATCAGATCAGATTTGAACACCTTGAAGTGATTCAATTTATCTTTACTTATTTCTAGGTAACAGGATTATATAGAAAATATCTGTAAAGTTTGTTTGTTCACAGTTCACTGCATGGGTGCAGCAACAGCCATTTTGTGAAAAGATCACAGCAGCAGGGGGAAAGTTTGGCTGTTTACTATCCCCTGACAAATGCAGGGCAGCTGAATTTGAAGTTTCTGGAGATGGGGCAATTTGCTTCTTGCTTGAGGAAGTAATCATGCTCAGCTTCAGCCAAGTTTCTTAATGTAGAATAGAAGGGGATGAAGGAGATGAACTTTTTTCAGAGGACACTGAGGGCAGGATACAAATGGGTTCTGAAGTTTTTCAGGTCATCCAGCTCACCCACCAGTTTTGATTTTACACTACAGACATAATTATTTTATTCTTTTTATATTCTTCTACAATGGGAAGATAAATAGGGAGCCTTTGGTGTCTTTTGGTACACTTCCTTCAAAGCTCTGTCTGAATCGCAGTCCCATCATTATATTCTAGCTGAAAAACATGCAAGTTCCTAAGGGCTTTTGACATACCAGCTTCAGAAGCAAGAAGCACCTTGGGAAATCTCAGAGGTGATTTGGTCTCATGCTATATCAAGTCAAAGAACAGTCTGATGAGATACTATGTAAATGTTAATGAAATGCTCTCTGAAATGTTAATGGTCTAATCCAGGTGACCAGAAGGAGAGTTTCTGAATTAGTACACTTAAGAAAAATCAGTAGCTATATATTAGCTTCATAACAAGTTGCCCAAGTAGTGAAATTATACTTATGGAAACAAGCTACTCATTTTATCCATCTGTAACTAAGCTAAAATATAGTTTACAGGATATGTAAAAAAAAATTTTACCTTTTAATGATTTCATATCTATTTAATACAAATAATGGTTTTAGAAAAGATTATTATTATGTGGCTAAAGAGAGAGCTTTCAGTATCTAAGGAAAGATAAGAAATTTCCAGAATTTTTACCCTTAATATTAGAGGTTAGAGCATTGATGTTACATTCTAGTGAATTGCTTCAAATTTTGTTAAGAGGACACAGGAGTCTAAAGCAGCACATAGAAAATAAAAATTGCAGATTACTGGTGGAGAGAAATACAAGTTTAATAACTGAAATGATTTTTTCAGATACTTTTTTAGGGGAAGGCAAGAGGTAAAGGTTAGAAACCAATAGTGTAATGAGAATACCAAGAGTGCAGAACAGCCACTTTAAACTCTGAGTCTCAGTAAGAGTCCTCAGTGCAGTGCCAGCTCCATAATGAGCAACCAGTCCACTCGGCTGGGGAACTTAGTGTATTAAACAAATCACGGGACACAGAAATGCACTGCTTGTGGAAACAAGCATAGAGATCAGCATTAATGATGAAGTGAGGCAGATAAATAGTGGGATATGGATGCAGAGGGACCACTAGTTGAGATACATCATTAAGCACAATCACCTTTGACACAAGCAGTTTTGATATTTCAGTACTTCACTTATGTCAAAACCCATGAACTTCAGCATGTTGGAATGGTGTCTTAAAGGCTGCAGCTAATTAACCCAGATCATCTTCTGCGAGTTTCAGACCTATTTCTTGTGGAACAGATCTTTCAGGGTATTTTACAGCTTAAATTGACTGGATTTACAGTGTTACTCTTTAATATAAATATGGCATAAGAGTAGAGCAATCAAATGCATAATTTTCTATGAGATAGTTGTGTAGGGTTTTTAGTCAGTATTTCTAAATTTAATGCAGTTGATCAGTAATCTGCAGGAGCATATTATACCTCTGTTCTGATGCTTTGCAGTGAGTAGGTCTGGATAAAATTTAAGATGATAAACATATTGTATGAAGTGCAAATAATTTAGATCCAAGTTCTTCAGAAAATTTCTTCTCACAGGGTTTTTAGGAATCTGTTCCTAGAGTAACATTTAGGAGATGGAACAGGGACTCCCCTCAAATTTTTCCAGTTGTACAAACTCAAGGTCTTCAAGATTATTCCCATAATACTACCTTTACTTCCATCTTTAATCCTAGTTTCAATTCAATTTTCTTTGTCTCTTCAGGTTCCTTGTAGCATTCAATACCCTTTTTTATTGTCTTTAAATCTTACCTTTAAGTTTTTTATCAAAACACCCATGTAGCTGAAGTAGCTTTCCATGTCTTATCCACCTGACACTCCCTTTAAACTGGAATCTTTTTAGAAACAGTATGAAATATTATCTCTTTTTACATCAGTTGTCTTTTCTTTCTTCATCCTATCTGTAATATTACTCTGCAATTAATATCCATCAGCATAAATGAAATAAACACTTTTTTGCTTTTCTTTGACATAGAGATGTTAATAAAATTGAAAAGAATTAGGAAAGCTATATATATTTAAAAGATCTAGCTATATTTGACATTTGGAGTGTAAAAATGTTACAATTTTTTTTTCTGTAATATGAATACAACCAATGAACATCTCTTTTTGAGAGAGCATTTTATCTAAAAAAAGATAAGCCTTTTAAGAAAACAGGAGTTAACTGGGAAAAATAAAAATTAGTGTGGAGAAAGTCACAGTTAAAATATAGGATATAAGACTTAAGAGATCCCAGTTCCTTTATTATACTCAATGATGATGCTAATATACTTTCACTTGCTGATTAATAGATGAAATTTTAAAATGTCTCAATGTAAATGGGACCAACTACCCATCCTACTAGAATGCTATTTTCAAAACTGCACTGGTTACCAATCTCCATTTGCTCGTATTTATGCTGTTAACATTTCTTCTCCAACATATATAACATATTGTATATATTATAATTGTATATATTTGCAATGGATGTAATACAGATTGGTGTGTACTTTACACACACAAATCTATGTACACATACACTTTCTTCTTGCCTTCCTTTTGTTAGACTAAACAAGCCATGCTGTTTCAATCACTTAATTTTAAATAGTCTATTTGTCTGTATTAACTTAGCAGCCCTGCTCTACATTAGCTCTAGCTGAATTAATTATTTTTTAACACTGGTGGAGGGCATCAATATTTCACTTTTTATTTTCAAAAATACTTTCCTTGATCCACACAGAGAATTACTGACTTTTCGTACAGATGCTCAGCAGTGGAATTAAAAATAAGCCTGATTTCTACACTTACTTAACTGTCCAAGTCCTTCCTAGGTCATGAATCCTCTGTTTATACAAAGTCTATGATGCTTTCTTAAGTTGTCACATACATAAAATAAGTATCATTACACGGTTTTGTCTGGGAATGAAGTTTGTATCTAATCGGTATCATTAATGCTTAAAATAAGGAAGAGGCAGAATGTATCCATGACTTCATATTTCTTAAGATAATTCTCTGCTGTGTGTTTTCTAATTCTATAATCCTAACCCTTACAGGAAATAGCAAAGAAGACAATCTGTGTTTGTTAATTAACTCAGCCGGAACAAAACTTGAAACTGTTCAGGAATCAAAAATTCACAGAGAAATAAGTAAGGTTTTCTGGACATTACATTACAGATTAATTTGGGGTTACCTCAGAATTAAGTCTCCAAAGCTTTATTCAATAGTCCTACCAGGTCTTCAGTAGCCATCATTATTTTATTTCTTTAAAACACAAAAGCCAGGCTATTACAGAGGATCAAAGTGTCATAGTGATACTCTACAATCACACTAGGCATAACTGGGACAGATACTATATCAGGGGAAAAGTTTCATCAAAAGACCAAACTGAATGAAATCATGTAAGCTGTTCTTCAAGGCAAAGAAAAGAGAAAAAAGAAGTCTCTTTACCCATGCAAATCCTTTTAGGACATAAAACATCTATTAAATTAATGCCACAATATAAAATAAGCCCATTTCCAGAGTAACCTCAAAACTGGATGCTATCAATAAATTGCCTCTCAGTCTGAAAATTCTGATTTATAAAATGTTTTGACAAACATACACCTTTAAATCATACAACTTGGCCTCTGAGGAGTCATGTCACTTCTTTTTCATGTCAATTCTCTGCACTGCTGCATTGCCATGATCTGAGGTGGCCACTGGAGCTCAAGTCAGACGGAGCTATCAAATCAATTATAGCAGCCTGCCACTGTCTTACACCGACAACAAATGATTGATAACAAAACCTGCCTACTTTCAGTTCTCATCTGACAGCAACAAAACAGTCCCTGCCTGCTTTTACTGGCATTTGTCATAAATCAATAGCAATTTCATCACTCAGAAAGGTGCTGTCAACTCTACTCAGTCCATCTGGTTTCACTTTACTGTTATAATTTTTAACGCATAAACTATTCAAGAAGGTTAATGTATAAAACAGGTTTTGTTTAGAATCTCCTATACACTGGCACCAGAGCAACACTTAGAAAATATAAAGCATCAATCATTTTTCCAGATGGGAGGAGGAACCAAGAGAATCATGCCCTGTAACCTTAACAATTTATTGACACCTAGCTTTGCTGGAAACTTTCCCTTCATTAGGTAATATTATCATCTGATCCAAAAAGAAATTGCTCTTTTGACCCGTTATTATGGCCTTACAGTAATTATACCTGAAAGTTGAACAGTGAATCATTTAAATGAAACTGAGACTTTCCAAGCATGAGATGATAGATAAACTCTGTATTCTTCCTACCATGCTCAGCTAGGATGTTAATACTATAAAAGTAGAAGATCTTCAGTGTTCTACAAAGATGAAAAAGGATAATTATAGTATTTTAAAATGATTATAATATTTTAAACCATCCTCAGTAGTTACAAATACAAGTTTGTATTATATTACGGAATTCACTGGTATACTAAGTGGCACAATGAACTGTGTGGCAACAGAGACACTACATATCTTGACACATGGATCTGCTTCTCAACAAAGTTTTGAAGGCTGATCTGAAAAGAATTGAATCATTAAATAAACTGCAATCTTCCTTTGCTTAAAGCAGTTGGTGAATGGTTTGGCTCCATGGTGCGTGTGAAGATCTAAACTGTGGTATGTACCAGGTTACAGTGTATGCTTAAGAAATAAAGGTCTGTCACACTCAGTTTTCCAGCAAACCACTGTTCACATGTTTCTGGAGGGGAATGCTGTTTCAATGGTTTATATCTGTATTTTGGGATGAAAGCCATGTTATATTTTCACTTCGGATAACAACATACTTCTCTAGTGGAATTTTATAGGAATGGTATTATTTGAATAGGTAATACTTTCATTGACTACAATAAATCCTTATTTAAATTACTTAGAGAATTTATTTCTGATCCACAGTATTAATATTAGGTAGCTAAATCGGAGAAAATAGTTCCATCAGCACCCAAGTCCTATAGAACAGAACACTAAAATACGTAATTTTCTTGGGGAGAATATTAATTGATTAACATACAATTCCACTTTTCCTCCTGTAAAAAAACCTCATACTATCACAAGACGTTCACAGGATTCCCTGTGCTAAAGGGTAAAGGATTCATGAAAGAACACAACAAAAAGCTCAGACATTCCTGGCAGTTTTGGGGACATCCAGTTTTACTACAAAAAAAAGCAAACCAACACCCACATCAACCAAAGCCACGCAAAATCAGCTGGCTGAAACTCCCTTTCTGATGTTCCTTTGAGTGCTGCCACTTTTTTTTTTTTTCTCTTAACTGAATATCTTTTGGGATCTTCCATTTGTATTTATTGCAAGGCTATGAGATTATAACCAGTTTCCACAAAACTTGTCTTTCTGGGTTTTCCTTCCCTGGGTACTTAGGGCAAATGATATCTACCAACAGCTGTGTTGAATATTTTGTATTCAACAAGATGACTAAGGTATCAAAGAACCCACTGGTTTTAAAGGAAGAAATGACATTCAAATCTAGAAAGCCACAGGTGAATTAAACAAGAGGCTCCTCTCTTACATTACAGGAAGTCAAAAAGCTCCACCTGCTATCCAATGAACACTTATGCCTATAATGTTATCTTACCACTGCCAACCAATTACTTCAGTCTTTAACATGCAGCAAGTCCAAAAGAGCAGGAGGTTTTGTTGTTTTGTTTGGGTTGGTTTTTTTTTGTTTGTTTTTTAATATATCACTATGATAGATGCACCGAACCCTAGGAATGCATTTAGAGAAATGGGTGGGTTGATGAGGTGATAGAACATGCTAACACAGCAATGTAAAACACAGGAAAGAATGAATTCATCTTCTCATAAAATGTACAGACCAGGAAGGACATGTTCATTTTGGATGAAACCCTAACCTAAATGCTATTTTATACCCTTCTGTTAGTGTAGGAAAATATGGTAGGGACATGACAAACATATACTGTGCTCTTCAATGCTTATCTTAACCATAACTAATTGGAAAAAAAAAAAAGAAGAAAAAACCAGAACTAGATAAAATATCCAGGAAATGACTGGTTAGTACTTGCACACCAGACCTTAATACATATTGGTGATCATTTGACAGAAAAATACAAGAGACATTTTCCTGAAAGTTTAGGAGAATTTATCTTGCTTCTGCCTAAATTGATTCATCATCTTTTTAAAACAATTTCTCCTGTGAAGGCCCCAGAAAAGGGCAGTGAAGGAGATGATCTGGAAAAATATGAAGTGAAATTAGAACAGCAACTTTTTTCAGAAGTCACTGTTGTAATTTTAATTCTGTTGCAAAATGTGAACCTCCAAAAGAAAAGCAAGAAAATGGGGGAAAAAAGCATTAAGAAATAGTACTGGTCTTATGATCTTGAGAACTATGTCAAACACAGTAGCTTTTATTCCCAAGGTATTCAGGGAAGGTACCTTGGGATTCTGTTTCTCCAAAGGCAGAAAAAAAAATTGCCACTTATTGTGGCATGTTTTCACAGGTTATTACAAAAAGAAGGGTTGTATAAAAGATGTGAAAAGAAAGGCTGCAGGCATGTTTTCTTTTGACTCTACTAGCACATCATCCACAGAGAAAATCCTGCACCTCACACAAAAGGCCCATAGATCAATCTATATCTTCTTTGATTTTATACCCTGACCTAAGGGTTATCTAAATTGTCGTAACTGAGGCTGTATACCTTGCAAGTTCACCTAAAAAGCAAGCTGATGATCCAATGCAGTGGCTGGATGTCTTGATTAACTCTGTCAAACCCATTTTTCACCGAGTCTTAAGTTAGACTTAATCCATTGGGACTGTTCCACTACTCATAGATATTCAGAGCATGCAGCGATTGGGAAAGAACAGCTAAGCCTGGTGGGTAGGTGACTTGTTTATTTCTAGAAAATTCATAAACATTCTCACACAAAGGAACGAAACTGAATCTGTGTTCTCATCTCCTGGCTAAATGATGAAGTAATCTGGGTGTTGAGGAAAGGCAGTAACATCCATCTCCTTCTTTCTCAATTGCTTTTCTTTCTTTCTCTCAGAAAAGCAAATATTTCATGCCAAATGGGAAGAAATTTCAGTTTTCAATACAATGCAGAAAAATGTACATTTGGGGTAAAATTTATTTTTTCTCTTTGTCTTACCAACAGAAAAAAAAAAAAAAGAGTAGGTATGCACAGCTCTGCCCCAGACATTTCTCTCAGGCAATATGTTCTCAAGCTCCCCATCAAATAACCCATTCCATTACTCCCCCCTTTCCCAAAATACATCTACAGTGTCAGAAGTGCTTCTTGATGGCAGTCAGCCTGCTGTTCAGTGACAGACTCACTTACGGAAGAGTTACCACATTTATTTTCAGCCTAGGATTTCTACTAAATCTTTCTGGGTATCACATTACAACTTTAACAACAATATTCCCCCATCCTCCCTACCACACAAAAAACTCCAAAAAATCCCAAACAACCAAGCAAACGCCGCCCCCCCCCCC